>LWMK02000236.1:10097-23078 GCA_001693075.2 Taenia saginata | reverse complement strand
TTTGAGGATCCCGATAGAGCAGTTTTATCATCAGCTACTTCTTGTTTTATCCTCTCTTCTCGGGGGTGGTCTGCTTCTGCTTTACTGTTTAGCCTTCAGTGTGTTTGACTTAGGGTCGTGGGAGGCCTTCTCAGATGCCAGCAACCTCCACGATTCTTGTGTCTTCATATGGGCTCAGTTAGGCTGACTTAAGATTTGAGCAACTGTATATTGGGGCGTAAAAATGCAAGGGTTTGAAGTTGAGTGGCTTGATGCAGTTAATTTCGCAGGATTCGATGTAGATGAGGGAACAAATGTGCTTTAAAAATGAGCGAGGCTAGATGTCAGAGTCGCAGGAGGCAATTTTAGGCGGTGCATGACACCTTTTCCTTAACTAATAAATAATGGCTCAACAAAGTGATAATTAAGAGCATTTACTTCTCCCTTCTACTCCTGGTTTTAGACTGCTAAATTAAGTGTACTGCTTACTCTTAGCAGATATTACGCACCGGAGCGAGCCGTGGTCACAGCAATTGGTTTAATCTTTGTGACAACTCAAAGATCGCTCTTCTTTTCTCCCTTTTCTCGGGACCAGTGCAGACTGCCTGCCCACAAAATCGGTTGTAAGGCAACTTTTGGTCACTCATCTCAAATTTCGCATTAAACTCTGTTCAAAAGGGACCTTTGTAGGAGAACCAATCTAGAGTGAATATAAGAAGCACACATACCTCAGTATTCTTAGATACATGAGGCCTTCGATGTCGGACACAGAAAACTGCCTACATACTTAGATAAACATCCTCAAACGTACTAACCCCTGTTCTTTCAACTTCAAAATGAGAGCTGTGTTCCAAACTCCGTTGTTATTATAGTGCACCAATCTTTATTGAAGCGCGCCTAATTTTCATCCCACTTTAAAAAGAATCAACTAGGATCGAAAACTCGTTACCCTCACTACGATAGCAAAAACTGTGGCATCAATCACTGCCACGAAAATTGCACCAAACAGGCGCCGATCAGTGCACTTCAAGTAACTGATAGAATGCCAAAAATGCCAAGATATAGGCGGTCGCAATGGTTAAAGTGACTTTCGCTCACATTCGCCTATTTCTACCAAAACCAACACGATTTAAAGTTTGCATCCTTAGCTGCAAACAATTTGTGCCTTTAAAACAAATACGGGAGAAATTTAAATTTTAATTCAATTACTTAAACTAGTGTCCCAAGTTAAGCTCCAACAAAATGCGGCTTGCAGCAAAAGGTCCCTATCAGACACATGAATTTGACAATGCATTTTTCAAGACCTGTTCCAACAAGTTGGATGGTTGTTTGCGTACAGGGTTAATAAATTGTGGGCCGAGGGTAAACGGAGGCAGAATGGGTCACAAGTGGCGTCTAATAAGACCGGAAGGTCCGCCACTGAAAAGAGATGCTTGTTTAAGCCCGAATGAGGTTTGAGACTAACCTCTCCGTTTTTCATTCGAAATTGCATTCAAGCTCATATTTGAGCGGCACATTCGTCGTTGCTTTGCTCTCTGTCCGTGACTCCACCACTAGGGTTCGTTTTTATGTGCTCCGTGACTAGTCCAATTAGCAACGTCTACATAAGTAATCGAAACTCGGCCACTGTAGTCAGGACGTCTAGTGGTCCGCATGTATCGCATGCACATCACAAAGGCAAATTAAACGAAATACGCAGCAGCGTGAAGTCAGTCAGCCAAACGCCTGTCAAGCATTTCCGATGAAGAGACAAACTACGCACAACTATAGCAAAACAAAGAAATTTGGACAGAAAATTCTTGAAAGTTGGAGATGTGCAGCAGCGTTGACTAAACGTAAAATCCATCCTTCTAGCAAAACGAACTCCAGCAACTGCTGCTGACTGCTCATGCCCAACTTCCTAACAGGCACCTCGACAACCAAAGTTTGAACGGAAAATAGAAAACATGCCGTCAAAGTCTCCAAGGCTAGTCGACCAACATAAGGCGCTGACTACCATCAGATGCTTTTAGTTTATCCAGATACCAACTCTAAAAGCTGCTAAAAAATCAGGTTAATTACGCACTAAGAAGGCCATACGCATTATTTTGGTCACAAAGCCAAGTATCTATTGTGTGAGAAATGGTAGGGCACTACACAGGTACCGTAGATTGAGAGACAACACTCGACACAAATATGTGGCACCTATATAACGCTACTACCTGCAAGCAGCAAAAAGGCAACAACAAGCCGGTGTACCATAAAGATTGACAAAGTACATTCACCGTGGTACATCTTGTGAACAATCTGGCACCTCAACCCAAAAATAGATGATTTTCAGGGCTTATTGAACCGCTAAACCAAGGCTTTTAAAAATTGCTGCATTAAGTGCATGCGAGACGAAACGCAAACAAAATCTCTAAATTATTAATAAAAGCACAATGTGTTCCCGAATTCACAGAGATGCGTTCTTGGCGTAAACTGATTAATGGCGAGTCTAACTCAAAACAACCTATGTATGAGCCAAATCCGGTTTTTCTTCGCTTTTACACCTCAGAGCTAGCTTGTATCCCAGTCCAGGTAAGTTCGAGTAACACCATGGAGACTTAGTCATGTAAAATCGATATCAATGCTGATAAGGTCACTTGAAGTCCGAGCCATCACCATCTGAAAAGCTTAGTTTATTCATGTCTTCTTCAATAACTTAATTTACAGCCTGCGAGACACTTTGTTCCTGCAGATGAAAAGCACGCCCCTAGCGTGTGTAAAGGGGTGGACAGACCTTGGTATCCGCGCATTATTTTACTCACCGCGACACAACTCTTAGCCTTCTCGACGTTATTTTCTCTATCATCCTTTCTCAGAACCGCTTCTCGCTCACCCACTCACTACTGTTCGGTCGGCATTTGCTTGCAGTGCTAAGACTTCACCTCCTCTTTCACCACCCTCTGTCCAGTATGCTGCCAGAGACGACCCAGCTCGAGCTCCTCTTTGACTAAGTGAAAAGCAAATCGAATGCTCTTCATCACTTGAATCTCCCTCAGCCGGCCCTGCTATTTTCTTTTGTCCAGCGCCTGAGGAAGATCAACACCCAGTTTCTATTAGTAGTACGTATTTGAAGACGATCGTAGCTATTCACATTGGTAGACACTCATCTTAGTCAAAAATTCAATTTGTGCAAGTTGCTATTGCAATAAAGATTAAAAATTGTAGAGACGACCGAAAAAGTGCTCAATACGCAGCCCAGTGGACAAACAAAACTTGTATTGACAATGCAAGTTATAGTCAGAAAAGTACCAGTTCTGTTCTACAATAGGTAAATACTAACACCTCTACAGTGAACTACAGATGTAGCCCACTTGACTTAGGTGTCGAGATATCCTCAGGTGACAAGCTCACTCGAATGCTCCTCAAAGGCCAAATCTAATGGATAATCTATTTGGACGCTTACAATAGAACAAATGCATACCACATAGTGCTGCGTGGTTATACTACCTGTCATTCCTTTCAGTAAACCTGGTCAAAAAAGAGGCAAAATATCGCAAGTAATCAGCACAAGCGGCCTTACAGAATGAATAATGCAAGTGCTGTGTGGTGTTACTCTCCTAGGATTTTTCCAACGGCTAGAAAGTTTAAAATAAACGCCTTCATCGAGTAGTACAAATGTGCATCGCAAACTACTACTCATCTAGCGTCTTAGCAGAGCACCTGCAATGACCACTGAGATAGACGGGGTAATCAACTAATGCACCTCGAGTGAATTGAAGTATTACCAAGACACTTTCTTCAAGAGAAAATCCTAACACAAACGATATTACGCACCAGCAAAAGGCACATTCCCAAACACAACAATGGTTACTATTTGGCAAATCGGGTCTCGATTGATATTGCCTCAAATTGTTTTAGAAATCTCCGTGCTCGACACCTCGATCTCCCACATATCCTTAAGCGGATCCTTGTGAATGTTGCTCATCTCCACCACTAAAAGCCTTTCTGGTGGCATGGGGTCGCTCATCGTTTCCACCATCCTGACATCTTTCACTAGACGACAGCAAACGCAAATCTGCTAGGGAAGCCAACGTCTAACTCCTGCCGATATAGTCACATCTACGGTCAGATCGGCCATAAGCGATGTTCCGCCAACAAGATGACAAGGAAATTTTGCTGCTATTCTAGCCAGTGCGCAGGGACATAAAAGCCCATAACTATGTTGTCAGCCCTTCCCACCCAAGGTTTGGTCAGAGGTAATTGGGAACCTTCGGTTTTATTAGCAGTTTCACACAGAGGTTCTCAAATAGCTTTAAGCTTAAGTACATGCGCAAAGACTCCTTTAACTTTATGCTAACCGCCCTGATGCAATCTCTGTACGCAGAGTAGCGAAGGCATCTTACGAGCAAATAATGGCTTATTCTAGCCAACAGCCGCACTTGCATGTGCACAAAGAAGGGGAGAACAAAAGAGCACACCTTGGGCAGGAGCTACGAAGGCAGTCCGAACCCGCCTGAATAAAGTGATAGTGATGGATAAATTGAGCAAATAATGGCATATTCTAGCCAACAGCAGCACTTGCATGTGCAAAAAGAAGGGGAGAACAACAGAGCACACCTTGAGCAGGAGTTATGAAGGCAGTCCGAACTCGCCTGAATAAAGTGATAGTGGTGGATAAATTATTGTTACCGTCCAAACTTAGGTAGGTCATTGGTGGCGGCCTAGTTTTGTGCCTTTAAGGTATGAATGCATGCAGACCTGAGTTCGGTGGCTCACCAAAGCTATCGATGACAGTAGAGTTGTTCTTTGAGAATGGTGAGTACTTAGAGGGTAGAGANAGGTCATTGGTGGCGGCCTAGTTTTGTGCCTTTAAGGTATGAATGCATGCAGACCTGAGTTCGGTGGCTCACCAAAGCTATCGATGACAGTAGAGTTGTTCTTTGAGAATGGTGAGTACTTAGAGGGTAGAGAAATAAAGCTAGAGAAATGCGGACTCTATAATAAGGTCTTTGGGATAGTTGTGAAAAGTAAAATGTGGCATTTTGCAGTAGTGCTGAGTGAGTTTACTTCCTTAATCCTAAGCTCGTCGATTTTAGGACGCGGACTATCACCACTGGCAAATGAGTGCGCCTCACAATAAAACAGGAATGAGTGAGGATAGTTTGTCACACTCTACTTTGGACTTAAGAATTCGGCCTAACTATCGCAATCTACGCCCACTTTTTTATGGGCATACGTAAGTGCTTTTGATGTCGCACTTGTTAAGACAAAAATTGCTCCGAAGGTTCAGTGCAGAAGGAAAGAAACAGAGACTAAATTATGGGTGGTTTAAGCTGACATCTACTTTGTCCGTGATACGTTCTCTAGGCCAAACATTTTAGGCAGTACGACCACACGATCGCTAATTGTTTGCCAGGTCCATACAACTTGGTAGTAAAAACCAAACAGTAGTTATTTTCAACTTGTTGCAGTCAATTGCGTGATGCTTGGAATGTCTGCGAGACCAGAACAGGGAATGTTTTGACAGAAAAGTACGCCCCAAAGAACCAAGTCACCTGTTTTGTGACATACGGACAACCAAACTTAGCCGATATTACAGTCTAACGATGTCGTTTCACATTTAGCGGCTTGCTGATCTGGTAAGGAGGGAGAGGAGCGACGTGATTGTTTCTGCAGTGTGGCTGTGTGACTCACTGAGTCGACGGGCGGCACACGAGTTCCACGACGAAATTCTTGCTCTGCCAAATAATTGCCCTAACTTACGCATCTATTAAAACTGCAGTCAACGCCGAACTTCATTGTCCTTCTCTCAGTATGGTTGCAATCATCAAGTGAATCGATTATTGTCTAGCCTCACAGATGCATATCATCCCACATTCTGTGCATTCTCTTACATATGGAACACAACTTCCTCACCGTTGATTAGACATAAGAAAAAAATTAACACTTCTGACAAATTGTGATCACTTGACAGTTAACATCCATGGCCCCTGCGCCTTCGCCTCCCCCAAACAGGCAGGCAATGATGAAATTAATATTTGACACATAATTGGTCCACACTTTGGAATGGCAATCAAATTGGCCATGCGTAAAAATAAGTAACTCATCTCTAATTCCGCAAATCCACCAATATTGATGCAGCGTTGTAGATGAATTAGATGTGCAGCGAGCCGATGAAAAGCCAGGGCTGCCATGATGAGCTCACACAAAGGTACTTTTGTCAGTTTTGCCAGCATTTGAGGTCAGTCGATGGACAGGTGGGTCAGCTCTGGGTGAGTCAGAGGCATGCAGACTGGGGAGGTTGGTCTAGTGAAGTTCATTTCTTGCGTCGTCGAGATGGTCTGCGGGCGAGGCTGTGACGTGGTCACGGCAACAATAACCCGTGCATTAAAGTGGTTTCGCTTGAATGCAGCTCTTCTGTTCGGTGCGGTTCTCGAGAGCACCACATCATAATGCGACTCACAGGGGACGGAGAGCAATCACTATATCTGGTCACATTTTCGCGAAACTTTCAATGCGTGGGGCTCCATCCTTTGTGCTGCTCAGTGATAGAGGATTGAACCTGCAGGATGCCATTTCAAATGTTGCCTTTCTGCACAAACAAGCATGCAGGATTTTACAGCTGCGAAATGATTTGCAGTCTGTGGCATCTTCACGTCATGCCCATTGTCCACTTGAACGTAAAGGTTACCAGTGCCCTATTGCTGATTCGGGTCACATTTTCCGCATTTTCATTACCAATTTCGACCACTCATGACATATCTCAACACCATGACATCTTAAGGTGATCTACTTCACTGAAGTACCCTTCCACATTGCAGCTGAGGTGAAGCATTAGGTGGAAATCTCGACGTGGGCTGTTGTCTGGAGCATAGGCATTCTCGTGGTCAGCATCATGTGCGGTCGCATCACCGCGTACCATTGACCGCATACGTGCTCTCAAGACAGGCCACACGCCAAACGCGACCGCACCTCCACGCTAATTCTTCGATTTCTGCCTCACAAGGCTCAAAGCACATCATGACCCAAACCATCACTACCGGTCCCGTCCTGACTGCTGGTCCTCCATATGATGCAGGTTGTGGCCATGTGGGACATTTGTGAGGCAAAAACTAAGGGTGAACTTCACTGCATGAACGCGATCAATAGAGAAAACCATTTAAAACTGAATTGGATAACTTTCTTGCGCTAACCTACCTCTATTATTAGGAACGGGGTGGTGGAATGTTAGTGTTCTCATTTGTACAGCGTTCCCTTTTATTACTGGTGATTGCGCTTAAGTTTATAATGGCTAATTAAGGGCCACCTAATGTAAAGTCACCTAATGGGATCATAGCTGTTTAGCTGGTAAAATGTGGTGCAAGTTATAGTCCGGTTACCTGCACCGGAATCTCAAATGTAAGAAAGATGGAAAAACTCATACACGAAAACCGGTGTACGCGTTTTATCACTGCTCCTACTCCTTAGAATTCGCATGAGGACAGAACACCACCCTGTTAGGGCACCTCTTTCTTGGGCACATCATGTGCCGAGAAAAGAAATTGAAGTTGATTTATGGTCCTAAATGAGGGAACTAATAAATCCTGCTTCCCAGTGCATGCCAATTCACTCATAAAACAGTTGGTAATTGCATCGAATGTACAAAGTCACAATGGCTTTGCAGCTAGGTGGTGCTCAAAATGTCAGTATGAAGAAATGGCCATCAGCTTTACAACAGATTTGCGAAAATACTGAACGAAATGCCTATTCAGCCAATTAAAAATTGTGTCCTGTCAGCACCTTAATCGGTAGCATCAAATCAGATTATTGTTTTACCCTTCAAATAACTGCACAATGACGAATCGTTCTACTTTCACTTCTAAGGTAAGCGTATGCTCGCTTTCTATAGTGGACCTGCAATAACGACTGGAAGAAAGGTGCACAGTTTATGCGTTTCCGTAACGGACCAAGGATACGGATCGACTGAAAAGGAAAAAGATAGACATCGGTAATGCGGCAAGTAAAAGTTCAGCCGGAATACAAATTACAAATTCATGATGATTTGATGTGCTTACCTTTATTTCCAAGGGTAAAATGAAATGAAAGACCTGACAGGTGGGATCTAGGATGGGCTGAGGTAGTAAATGTAAATGGGAAACATAGATGTTGGCATAGAACAGGGCAGGAAGCGGTCACTAGTAAAGCTTAGTGTAGTCTGATTCACTTGCAGCAATGAATGAACAGAGCTTGTGATTTGATTTGTGTCACTTTGCAATACGGTCTTACTTTCGCCATCTCACTAAATCCACCATTAAACCATTTCTACATTCAGTTGATTATCTATCAACATTTGCGTTACTGCTGTAAGAGCGAACAAAAGTTGCTGAATATAAAAATTATTAATTTGCAGCTAAGATGCTTGCTCTTGGCACACAGACCTCCCCAATTAGGCCTAATTAAGAGCCGTATCATTTGAATTAGTCCACGGCTGACACGTAAGAACGAAAAAAAAAGAGGAAGGGGCAAATAATTTGATAAAAATCAGAAAAAGAATGGCATGATTCACCTTTACCTTCCATGGATGCGCCCTTTATCTTTGCCTTGGTCCATTGGCCTTCTTTAAACGACGAAGGGAGGGGTGGTGAAATAGCAAAAGGCCAAAACGCAGCAAAAAAGGAGCGTTTAAAATCAACTTGATTGTGCAAAGAATAATGGTCCAGGGGATCGCGAGCAATGGCATGTCTAGAGTTGATGTGATTAAGCTCTCTCCCGTCGCGAGTGTGGATTCGATCAGTGCACGTGCTGCATATAGCGTGTCGCGTGGTGTGCTGCAGTGTCGTGTCACTTGGTTCAGAGAACAATGGAGCCATATTAACTCATGTTGGGTGTGATAGCAGGATTTGTTTGGCTTCTTCTATTCCGTCTTTGCCAAAGTGCCTCTACAGAAGAGATCCGAAAGCAGCATGCTCTTCTCTAAACCCTTGCAACCTTGATTGGCACAAGGTGAAAGCATCTGAACTGCCAATCACTAAGCAAACACGATGTTTATTGGACACAACTTAAATATCGAGACATCATCTACTCTTAGCTTACAGGCCATAAAGCACACGTCAGTGAACGTAAGTCTTTTCGCTGAGAAGAAGGACTTCTCCTTTGGAGCAGAGATGTTGCCAGGGAGTTGATTTTGGCAAATCCTAGATTTGATTGACTAATTGCATAGTATTTGTGTAAAGCTGATCATAGTGGAAAGTTACGTCATATGTGAAGGAAGCATGCAGAACAAAACTGAAAGACCAAATGTTTGTGCGCCATTCTGCTCCACACTTTGGTGCTAGCTTTCGGAAACAGTTGAATAATTCCGAAACTAAGAGCTAAACACTCAGCTGGCTTTTTGTTTAAACCATCTCCCACGTAGTAAACCTTGCGCTGGAAAAGAAGTTATATGCAGGACGAACCCACGTCCCGAGTCTTCGCCAATGAGCTAGCATGGAATAAATACGGAACAGGGTAGATGGAGAAGAAAGAGGAAGAACTGTTTGCATACAGATTTGAAAAAGAGCAAGTCAGTCTTGCAGTAGCAATTTCACTCCAGGGATGCTTGACATTCGCTTGACACTTGTGTAGGTTTTGGGAGCAAGAAAGAGTAGGATCGACGAAGTCACAATAAAAACAAAGGTATGCACAACAAGCAAAAATTTACTATACTAGCCAGTTCTAGAAATAGGCAAATTTATCCACTTCGCAGTGATGCATGGTGCTGTGGAAGCCTTCACACTGGAGTAATGTCATGCTTGTTTTTCCTTCACGTGGTTGCTCACATCATCTTGTGCTCTTTAAAACGGGGAGACAGGTACAACTTCCTTCCCTATAGTTCAAAAGTGTGCCAATACAACAACAACAAGAGATTGAGATGTGGTTATGAAGGTCACTTAGTTTCTACTTTTGTGCATTCAAGTTCATACCACTCCATTCTAAGCTTCGGCTTACAACGTGTTTAATGGGAGCAGTGTCTAATAGCAGCGACAATTAGTCCAAAATGTATCGACGAACAGTGCATGATTTGAAAAGTCTGTGTGGAACAGCCAGCATGTTTTGATTATGCATGTTTAAAACTTTGGCCATCAATATGGTTTTAGGCATATAATTACTGATTTGAGAGTCATGTTTTATTAACAGTGCTTAGGGTGCAATTTTTGTTGACTGCAGCAACTAAGACTGGTGATTTGGCGCTGATGTTCACCCACTTTCCACATGCTCACGCGTTTCCATTAGGCCATTGCATGAAAGCACACAAATCCACCCACGCTGTCACCTCACTGCACTGAAGTTCTTTGAGGCATTACACGATGGCTTGTGTTTGTGCAACATATGAACTGAGTGTAAGTATTACTTTGTCTCCCACATTGATGTTCCCTACAGCCACAGCCAAATACTCCCACAAATGTGGAGAAGCGTGCTCTGGAGAAGAAGGAGAGAGCAAGCGATTTCCACATCCCACACGTACTTTGTGTCGCTTGCAAATTGCTAGTAAATGTGATGCATGACTACTTCCAACACTTATAGGTGGGAGAGAATAAAAATGATTCGTGATATATCAGATGGAAGCAACGAACTGGCTCCATTCACTTGCGTTGAAGAGATGATTCCATCATCGGAGAGTCTGTTTCGCATTTTATAGACCAGCATGATGTCACCCAGCCCGGTGGACGGTCAAGCTATGTGAGGATGTACTCACAAATCTCGGAGGGCTTTAATATAAAACTATTCATTTTAAATATCAGTCTACACTGCTGCATGCTTTCTCTCTACCAGAAAAATCAGCAAACGATGGTCTCTCTGACATACTCGGATGCGTTGAAAGCGAAATAGCCTTGCAAAACTGAGATTGGATCAGTTATCACAGTCTAGGAATTACGTTAATATTGGGGAAGGAGAAGTCGTAGTCTGCCAACTCTACCCTCTCTATATGTTTCTTAGAAGTTAGTGTGTGGAGACACACAAATCCTACGCCCACCTGCACTCCAACCCCGACAACCTAAACTCCTTAGAGGGCAGGACCAATTCACGCGTTTATGGCACAAAAGAATTGGACTAAAGTGTCACGCTGCTCCACCCGTTGAAGGTGCCAAAAGCCAAACCTAACTATACTTGTAAGTGTAAATAAGCGCAACCTTGTGATCGCAACTTTTGCATACACTGGAAATGGGAATCAGGAGGGATGCAGATCACGGAATCCATTTGTAATCCTATCCAGAGTACTGATAATAAATGGGAAGGGGGAGAGTGAAACAAACCTCTTCTACAGTAGGGCACCGCACATTGTCTACAGCCTTTGAAGTATTGCTTTTATCTGCCGCCACTCGACGCACATTTGCTGACACGAATGTTGATTCTCAATTTCATTAGTTCCCATGCTAAAACACAAGGCCTTGGATTTGCGGGTATTCTACGGAAGATTTGGGCCACGGCCTGGCGCACAACGTGACACCTTCTTGTGGGCCTCAGGAGGATCCTATTTGACCGTGACCATCGATTACACACAAAATGGAACATTACCTGAAGTGGAGGAATGCAATAGTAAGTTCCACACAAAATATGACCTCTCTTAAGCAATTCTACTCTAAATAAGCTGGACCACTTGAATTTACTGCAACACTTGCCGCTTATGCTTGCTTTTGGACACTACCACTACTTGGCTAACGATTCAGCATCTTCATTGTTGCGTCCTGCCATTCAGAGTATGGAGGAGCACGAAGTAAGTCAGCTTGCCAATAAACGCAGTACGCAATTAATTTTCAAAGGAAGGAAGGAGAGAGTATGTCTACGCCCTCCGGATGTATCAGATTACTCCAGCTTGTCTTAGAGCTCAAACGTTTTAAGTTCTGAGTTTGCACCGCCCTTATTTCACATCACTTGCAAATCATTTCGCCTAAGACAATGCTTTGTAGGCTTTTAATAGCTGGCCGCAAACACGTTTCACAACCATCAGCTTAAGCGACCAAACGGCCACCTCGCAACGTTTGTTTATCAACTCTTATGGCAATGAATGCCATTTATTCAACACTTGCTCCAGGAGAGACAACTACGACAGCTGCCACAGTCCCATAGCCAATTTCAGCACCCTCTCTGGTAAGCGCCTATTGCACCGAACCTTATTGACACCGTCAAAACACTTGCGTCCTCCCAACCAAACAAGCCCATACGGCTAAGCTCCCACTTGTGTGTTAGCTTCTAGCGAAGCGGCAGTCACGTCTAATCATCAAAATCAACTCTAATGCAAGTTTGAACAGCAAATGCCCAAATTGGACCATCTGCGCAGACCACACCCATTTGCGCAACTGACTGAAGCTTCTTTTGATTTCCATTTTGAATGCGTAATTGCTGCGCGTCTTGCCTTTCAATTGCCCATACCCGCTGTCCGTTAGGGCCTTATCTTAATTCCACTACGTTTCTGAGCTTTCAGACAAACCATAAACCCACTTGTTTCTACTCACACATAGTAGTTGTTGCAGAATAATTGGCAGTTGTTGTCCTTGAGTTGGATTTGAGTTCGTGCATAATGACCGCCCTTGTGTGATTAAACAGAAACTTTGTTTGGTAGATTGACTTGTTGGATTCAGTTTGGGCATTCTCACTTCAGTTGCACCTGCTAATGTCCACGTCATCTACATTATTTTTCCTTTATTTTTAAATATAGAACCTACCGTCATCTGTTTGGTCGTTTGTAGCATGGTAAATAGCGTTGGCAATGACCGACATCACTTAGTCACCCTTCAAATAGCTAAACATATGAACCCTAAACTGCAATGCATCTAAATCCACTTGCCATTCTTAAACCCCGGTAGTTTCTTACACCGACACAAATGGCAAAAGCAGAGCAGTACTGCAGTTGCTTTCAACACTGCTTCGCGTAATGTGACAGATTGAAACCTTGTTTTGCATTTTAGTTGTGCTCGGGTTGTTGTTGATTTCGGCACGTGCCTGTGCACGATTCCGTCGACACCTGCAGTAACTTTCCTTAATAATCATGTGTTTCATCTATCCCGTTTAAACTTG
>LWMK02000235.1:4105-110470 GCA_001693075.2 Taenia saginata | reverse complement strand
GCCTTGAGTTAGTACGCCAAATCTCACGTGCGTCACTAGTTCAAATGCACTAACGAAATGTTGGACACAAGAGTGACATAAATCAGATTAGGCTATCTTGATAAAACAATGCTCCAAATGCGATAGATTGCCACGCATATCTTGCCTTGTGCCAAAAGTAAGCTAGAAGGAGCTGTCTTGTCTTAGCGGTTGATTGCAAAGAACGGTGATCCGGAGTTATTCGTGTAGAACAATGCGCTTTCTTTAGTGTGAACGAGTCCGCAACAGAGGACTGGACCAGTTTTGTGCGATACATTAGCTTGCTGTGGAGAGAGAACAAGCGAAAATAGGTTGAAGCGCTATGGTAAGTCAAACAGGATGCATACAAACGAGGTCATCCATGGTCCGCCTCAAAGAGAGGAATGTGCCTTTTCAAAAGGCAAAAATGTGAGTTGTTTGTAATGACTAAGAGGAGAATGAGGGGGTGTCTGTATACCGTACTTGTTTGTTTAAGTGGGGAGGCATTTTATGATTTCGTCATCTTGATGTTGACATGGGCCCACGCACAACGTAGCGCCAACACCTGCAACGCTGGAGACTTTCATTTACTTGAAGGTCTGCACTCCTAGGATGGGTTGACTTTGAAGGTCTGCACTCCTAGGATGGGTTGACGGCTTTGGGAATTTCGACTGCTCCTTCAATGCCACGAGCAGGTGTGCTAATACGTTCCTTTACCAAGACTCAAAACAGTGGACATTGAGATGTCCCTCTGTTGTAAACAGTGGACATTGAGATGTCCCTCTGTTGCCTTTCGGAGCGTTGTTTCAATAAAAGAAATGATGTTTTCTCTTAATCTGACTCTCTATAAGCCATCTCTATTGAGCATGCTATGTGCATAGAAGATTGCCAGAGACACAAAATAATGTTGACCCTTACCTGAATAGGGAAAGATGACGCCTTCGAGAACAACAAAATTCGGCGTGCGTTGCGGTTGGGCTGATATCATTTTAACGACACTAAAAGCATTGCTGGAAAAAGAGGACTAGTAGGTCCTCTTTGTCAACTGCAGTCCGCCTTGAAAATATCCTTTATGCCGTGCAATGACGAGGCCATATTCAAGCCAATTTGGTCTACCAAACCTCCGCCGTGGCTGAAAGAGTCAGGACAACCAAACTGAAATTCAGTCTTTACAAACCTGTGAGTTCCAAGACCAGTGCATAAAGGATTTGAAACTCACCACTTGAGGGAATGCGTTCAAAGGGTAGCATTTAGTCAGCAAAACAATTTCACATTTGGATATGCATAGGATATGGAGAAAGTGTATTACCAGAATAAAGCATTTCACAGCGGAGGGAAAATGAGTGTGTTCTTCTTGAGCATTCGTTAAATTTTATAGCACTGACTTGTTTGCATCGCATGCTACTGTTCCATGCACACATTGTAATAGAAATGCCTCAGCATTTATACTGAGAGGTAGTTATTCTTGAGCGTCCGCAATTCTTCACATAAAAGACCCATTTCCTTTCCATGCCACCTAAAGGTGTGCGTTGCAATTAGTGTCCCAAAACATTGCTAGAGCTATTGACCTATTATAGCGCAAACCAAATGAATATCTTAATAAAGCATGTGTGGTCTGAACTGCCTTTAACGTGCTTAATGTCAGATCTGATTAGAATGGTGCGTGAGTGTGACAACAGCCAGTTGGAGCAGAAAGTGGGCAGCCACAAAGAATAAATCAACTGCTGCGAAGTTTGCTTGTAAATCGTTTGAAATCAAGTCAGAAAGGCGGATGAGTGCAGGAAGGAAGAGTCGGTGAGGGGAGATTATCAACCTAGACAAATAATTAACACGAACTAAGCAAACGTTTTTTNAGATTATCAACCTAGACAAATAATTAACACGAACTAAGCAAACGTTTTTTTTCTACCGAAGCAAGTGGCTAGCTCTGAGCTACATTCCTTTGGAACCTAAAACGAACTTGCTAATAGTTACATTTACAGGTCGCGTCGATAACTAGCGCCTCTGCGATTATGCATTCACCAATATTCCCCTCATCTAACAAGGACTAATTGCAGAACACTACGAATGAAACAGCATATCGAGGAGACCTTGCATTCGGGAACCCGATAAGCAAATATTTTGATTCTCTTGTTTGCCTTTGCTGTTGAGGAAAGGAAAAGAGCATCAATCTGACTCAGTAGCAACGTGAGCCGCCCTCCTCTGCTTCGTAGCTGAATGCAGCCTGTCTATTTGATGGAGGCTAAACACACCTGCCCTGATCTTCACAGACCTCATCCCAATCAGACTGCCTATGAGTTGCAACGAAGAGCTGCATTTAGTTCATAGAGATCCTTAACTCCTATGGAATCAGCACAGCTACCAACGCGTGCACAAGCTTGGTAATCACAGTTAAAACGCATCTCGCCAACTATTTTCTTGAAAATGAGGTACTAGCAATTGAATAACTCAAAGTGCTCAGCCACATCACTTGCAAATGGCACCCCAAAATACCGCTTCATTCCTCACCATGCCACCAGGTTTTGCTCGCTCAAAACCATGCGGTTTGAAAGCAGGAATGCTTGAAAGCGTACCAATGCTGTGTAGAACAAAGTTGTGGACCACCAATAAGCTTAATAAAGTCCTGACACAATGCAGCAGCTACAAATGATCGAGTTACTGTAAATCTCACTTCCATGCTGTGAGTGTGCACCTTACTTACTAATTTTGCTATTTTTAGAATAACTTCTGAGAGGTGCCAATGAAACTGGAGCTTGCACGTCTATATATTGCAGCGAATGCATTGTTCCACTCTAATAGCCACAGGTGCTAACAGAGGTGGGTTTCGTTCATTCATCACCATCATCACCTCTTATCATCACCACCATCCACAGTCACCTAATGCATGTTCAGCGCAGGAATTCCATTTTTCACCACAGCAAATGTACCCTTTTACTCAAATTTGCATATTCTTTCATATTTGTGCAAACGTATCACACTTTCGCGGGCTTATTTTGTCAGATTTTTACTGGTAGAATATTAGGTTACAATTACAAAACACTTCCATTGCCCTTCTGAATTGCCTTCTGCGGATAGGTTGGTGGACCTTAACGCATCCAAACAGTGAACAGCTGGACTTCACAGCAGGCGACGACAGCATGACTTTCCCGAGTTGATGCAGGATGAACTATGGACGCGCGTTGACTGTGATGCTTCAACCGAATCGAACGCCCTTACGTCCCACGCACATGCTGCCAGTTAACTTTCGAGAGCCCAACCGTTGTAATACATTCACATCCCCACATCCATGTCATCTTTTAGTGCTGTAAATACACTCTTACTTGTGTTCCTTCTTCTTGGTTGAATTGGCCCTCGCGAATCTGCATCATCAATCAGATTCCCCGTGCAAAGCATTCAGCAACGCCACAAAATGTGAGAGTCAGATGAAGCCAAATCTGGCCATGATTTTGATAGCTCATTGCCTACTAAGTTTTACTTCTACGTAAAACTCGTACACTTAAGTTTTACTTCTACGTAAAACTCGTACACTTACCGCGTGTACNTACTTCTACGTAAAACTCGTACACTTACCGCGTGTACAGAATGCTAGAGCTCCCAATTCGTTGGTGGTTGTCACGAATGACACATAAAACTACTCCATTTCTTGCTCTTTTCCTCAGTCGCTCACTGTTCGCCATCATCACTTTTGTCCCTGCAGCGCGCTTGTGCTTTTCGAAAAGAATGCTTACGGTGTTGTGTTGAGCCTAATGTAAACGCAAATAACACCGCTTCACTTTTAATGTAAACGCAAATAACACCGCTTCACTTGGTGATTTTTCATTCCTCAGCATGTTCTTTATTATCCATTCTCATGTCAATGAAGTGCTCCCTCTAGGTAGAGTCACAGCAGTGAGAAGACAGGACGCTCGCAATCACGTAAGCGCCCTGAGCAGCTCCCACATTGTCCTCATTTGCATTGTAGTCATCGCCTCAAACGTACACCGAATTGAAGCTCTTGAACGGATTCCGACTTCTTGACTCCACACCTAGGTTTCCATTCCCAATGGTGTACATGCTAAAGCAGGCCAAAACCATAGTCGTTCTTGGTGATAGCATTTTGCTGTGGTCGATGCTTGCATGCAAACACAGCAGGCGCAGAGATGATCGTATCGCACAAAGCAGTAGACCTCAAACGGAGGTGTGTTTAAGAAACCTCAATATGGGAAGATGTATATTTGTCTGAGCAAACATCCATTAGAGATCATTGTAAATAGGCGGTTGCAGAAGAGAGTAAAACCCATACAACCTGCTAGGTTCAGCCAACCAATGGCCATTTTTTAGCTTAAAGGTCTTGTGTGAACAGTTCTTGACTCCCATTGTGGCCAATAGCTATGTTTATCTTTTCTTGAGCCGGTAAATAGGAGAAGAGAGGAGTATAGCACACACAGTAGGATAGTGTCCGTCTGAAGTACATTTGACAAATGATGTAGTGAGTTTGACAAATGATGTAGTGAGTGGGTGCTGCTCAGTACGAAAGGGCAGCAAACATACGACGACTGTGTGTGGTAGGTGTTGAAAGTAGACTTGTTTGTGGTAGCAACTCCTGAGCGATGGCGAAAGCATCAAGGTGTCGAAGTTCCGTGAATTCATGCCACTTAGGTGTTTCCGAATGTGAGAATCAGGATGATCTACCCAATTACACTTATGCAATCACCTCCCTAATCTGGTTCGATCAGATCGTTGGCAAATGTCAGGACTTTGCTCACCTTTAAAACCATACAATGTGCTTAACATTCTCGCTCTTCAAGATTTAAGCTATAAGCTATGTTCGCTCTTCAAGATTTAAGCTATAAGCTATGAACCATCGAATATCGTGCTCCTTAATTAGCCGCGGTCAAGTAAGTAAGAGACTTATTGGGAGTGTAATCGGAAGTGGGAAGTGATCGACACCACTTGTGAAGCTACTGCCTAATCAAGCTAGAATCACATTCCAAGAAAGGCCTCTTACGGTGAGATGCTAGTTGAAAAAAGGCTTGCAAATAAACGAGCGAAACCTCTGCTTTGGCACTGTGCGTGGGCTAATGTCACCGTCACGTTTCAATAATCATCAGTTCATTATGAGTTAAACAAACACATGTGTGATGACAACGCCTACCTATGTGTCTCGAAGCCATTACAGCCAACTTCGATTGCTCTCGTTTTAAAACTGGCACTATTATTCACTTTCCATGTTCAACGGGGAACATGATACGTGCAGCAGATTTGCTGAGAGAGCATGCTGGTGATGTGCTTTAATGACTTGCGCCTCTTGATTTCAATATGCTGTGATTTAGTAGGGAAAACAGTGAACTGGTAGCACTGCTCTTCTTTCAAATTCCTTGTATGATGCTGTCACAACGTTCCAAAATTTAGCACAATCACTGCTCTGCTTCTCAAAGAAGCCGCATTCTTCTGCAATTTTGACTTTGCATTGATGCATTATACGATCTACGGTTGGGAGGTGTTAATTTGACACATCTCTTGTCGTTTCTGGTGTTAATTTGACACATCTCTTGTCGTTTCCGCAAGCTTGCTTTTATAAAGGGCATGAAATGTGTTAAAATATTTTGTTTGCACCAAGCATACTTCTATTCCACCTACTTCCGTCATAACAGCACAGGTCGTTGCGGCGACTTGTAGCCATTAAAAATGTGCTCATGGAAGCCGCACATTTTCAAGGGGAGTACTTTCTTTTTTGATGGGGATTTCCAGTAATAGCTGACGCGCAATCTAACAATGAGTTGTAGCATGGTCTGCAACATTTTGCAACAGTTTCTTCTCTTTGATGAATTTTGCAACAGTTTCTTCTCTTTGATGAAAAACTTCCTTCTTGTACAATTCAAAGGGCACTGCCCGCAGTGTGCTTGGTTGTTCAATTTGGATTGAATTGTGTACTTAGTAGTGCACGGTGCACCAATTTTGCACAAAAGCTGGCTTGAACCTCTTCATCCGGACTCACCATGTCACGACTCAGACGGTTGAGCTCCCACACTCTCTCCTACGCTTCCCGCAACCAGCCTCATTTCTTCGCCCGTACTGGCATTCTTGCCCATCTGACAAAATACCCGTCAACTCTTCCAGTTGTATTCATCATCTGCACTCCGTTGTGGTGTATGTCGTGGGGACGTTTGCACATTTGGGTGGCGCATAGGTGTTTTCGTATTTGTTCCTTCAGCAAGCGTGGTTTCACAATGGCTTGGTTTTGAGTCAGTGAAACGGCCAATGCTACAAATGGCGGTGGATCGAGTTTCTGGCTGATGGCAATACCACACACATGCATTTCTGACACAATGAGCAGATACTCGATTGAAGCAAATGCCTAGTGACATTACATCTGGAATTCGTTTAACGCGACTTTACCATTACAAACGTTTGTAAAGAAACAGAGGTGGCTTGACAGACGTGCTGTGGATTGCCTACTAGTATATGCTTTGAAAACATTTTAACGCCTTATTCCTGCTTCACCCACTGCACCCTTAAAGCTGCTTCTACTAACGAATCTGCAGAGACGCCTCAACACGAGCTTGAATATCACAACTAGTTGTGGAATTTCAAATGGTGCAAAGAAATGGCATGACGCTTCAATTTTGCTGTTGCTGCCTTCCCTAATGTAGAGCTTCGTGAAACATGCAATAACCAAGATTCACTCTTCCCCGATGCACCCTGAATGCGCCACAAGGAAGAAGTTCTTGTTCAGTTCAACGCATTTCAGCCTATTCAGTCTCATCCACAATCAACACGTCCACTGCGCAGAGTGGTTCGCCAGCGTCTCGTTTCGGCGAAATCATGTGAAGCACATAAAAATTACTACCGTTGGCCAACAATACAAAGAAGCACGTCAAATATGCAAGCATCTATTCGAACACTTTGTCAAATATGCAAGCATCTATTCGAACACTTGCTTACACTCACCCTCTTATTTATTCAACCCCACGAAGTGGCTGGTATCGCGCCATATCCTAAGACCGGCATTCACACAGCCACCTTGAAAGCACTGCATATGAATTCATGCCCAAGTCGCTTTGTGTATTCGTGATAAAAATTTACCGACTCAAGTAATGTGTGAATAAACCTAATGTAACTTAATGTAATGCGTCCCTCGTCCAAATAAATGCAGTTGTTAAGGCGAAGCAGGAACGTTGTTTTGTTAAGGCGAAGCAGGAACGTTGTGTGACGCGCCGTGAACATCATGCACATTGAAGGGTGGTAAGAAATTGGGCGTGGTCTACTCAGAGTTGAGTGGANGCGCCGTGAACATCATGCACATTGAAGGGTGGTAAGAAATTGGGCGTGGTCTACTCAGAGTTGAGTGGAAAACTGTCGAGAATGGCTAAGTTTAATTTATTTCAGTCTTTTGACGTTTGCAACAATGCACAACCTACTCACTGTTCATTACATACCTCAAAGCAAACAATCACCTCTGCTTTGCCTTGTCTAAATTTCGTCTAAGATGTGGAACGCAAAACGAAGACCAACAGAAGGGCTGCTTTGTTACACATTCTCTCAGGAGGTGAGCTGCACATTTGCTTTTAATTTCCATTCGGTGCTCAGGAGATTTCTAAGTTATCTTGGAGACCACCAGCTTGAAAATGGCCCCGTCATTGCAGAACATAAAGAATAGTTCTGAGGAAGGCTGGAGTCAGCATTGAAATCCACACTGCCATTGAGTTGGTTCCAGTGCATCCACCATGGCTATTAGTCCACCTGTCGTAGACACACTAAATCCAATCTGGTTAAACTCAGTGGAATGCGGGTTGACCCAGCTAAGACCAGCTCGAGGATGCACGCTTTGGAGCAAACGAAAATGCCCGGTTTCGCGGGTGCTGGCGCTAGGCTGTGCGTGCACTGATGTCAGCATCAACATCACTGTAACTCACGTGAATTCTAACTTAGTCAAATAGCTATGTCATGTCGACGCCTCTAAATGCCCATCTATTTATTTCAATTAACTCGGGCTTGCACATTTCGAGAATTGTTGTGCCCTCTGTAAAGCACAACATTAATGGCTTTGGACACGTACGACAGAGTCTCAGCCTAAGCTTGCTGCACATTCCGTCGTATCAGCTAAGATTTTATATTGTTGACTGTCTAATACTCAGTTTTGAAAAGCACAAGTGCACTTGGGGGACAAAAGAGATGATCGCGGACAGTGAGCGACTGAGGAAATGAGCAGGAAATAGGGTGGTTTTTTCGGTCATTCGTGACAATCACCAAAAAATTGGGGGCTACAGCATTCTGTACACGCGGAAATGTGTATGAATTCTGCACGTAAATATTGCGGTGCAACGAGATTGGTCTGTTATCCCAACCACTAATAAAAAGCGTTAGTACGGGACTATCACTGCCATTTTTCAATTCCCTTGTGAGTAAACACATGGAACGCACTTGGGCTCAACGTAGAAGTAAATCTGAGGAGACAACGAGCTGTAAAAATCATGGCCAGATTTGGTTTCATCTGTCTCCCACATTTTGTGGCATCGCAAAGTGCTTTGCTGATGTTCCACAAGAAACAGCACATAGGTGGCCAGAAATTCAGTGGAATGGTAGGCGATCGAGAGGAAAATCGGAAGAGCAGACTGATGNTTATCCCAACCACTAATAAAAAGCGTTAGTACGGGACTATCACTGCCATTTTTCAATTCCCTTGTGAGTAAACACATGGAACGCACTTGGGCTCAACGTAGAAGTAAATCTGAGGAGACAACGAGCTGTAAAAATCATGGCCAGATTTGGTTTTGCTCGAGGATGCACGCTTTGGAGCAAACGAAAATGCCCGGTTTCGCGGGTGCTGGCGCTAGGCTGTGCGTGCACTGATGTCAGCATCAACATCACTGTAACTCACGTGAATTCTAANCAGTGGAATGCGGGTTGACCCAGCTAAGACCAGCTCGAGGATGCACGCTTTGGAGCAAACGAAAATGCCCGGTTTCGCGGGTGCTGGCGCTAGGCTGTGCGTGCACTGATGTCAGCATCAACATCACTGTAACTCACGTGAATTCTAACTTAGTCAAATAGCTATGTCATGTCGACGCCTCTAAATGCCCATCTATTTATTTCAATTAACTCGGGCTTGCACATTTCGAGAATTGTTGTGCCCTCTGTAAAGCACAACATTAATGGCTTTGGACACGTACGACAGAGTCTCAGCCTAAGCTTGCTGCACATTCCGTCGTATCAGCTAAGATTTTATATTGTTGACTGTCTAATACTCAGTTTTGAAAAGCACAAGTGCACTTGGGGGACAAAAGAGATGATCGCGGACAGTGAGCGACTGAGGAAATGAGCAGGAAATAGGGTGGTTTTTTCGGTCATTCGTGACAATCACCAAAAAATTGGGGGCTACAGCATTCTGTACACGCGGAAATGTGTATGAATTCTGCACGTAAATATTGCGGTGCAACGAGATTGGTCTGTTATCCCAACCACTAATAAAAAGCGTTAGTACGGGACTATCACTGCCATTTTTCAATTCCCTTGTGAGTAAACACATGGAACGCACTTGGGCTCAACGTAGAAGTAAATCTGAGGAGACAACGAGCTGTAAAAATCATGGCCAGATTTGGTTTCATCTGTCTCCCACATTTTGTGGCATCGCAAAGTGCTTTGCTGATGTTCCACAAGAAACAGCACATAGGTGGCCAGAAATTCAGTGGAATGGTAGGCGATCGAGAGGAAAATCGGAAGAGCAGACTGATGAAGATATATGGCTAACAACGCAGCTCAAGTTGCCATCGGGACACGTCAATGTAAGCACAAGCAGCAACCCATCTCAAGATGGTCAGATAGGTCCTAATGAAGGAATCGGTTTGTTGCTGGCTCCGCAATCATATAAGGCCTATTAAAGTGGGTGGAAAACCAAGCTATTCACTTCAACATTGGTTCCTCTCTTAATCGAATTGTTGTCATTAATCTAGAGGCAATGGTATGTGTTGGCTTAAATATTTGGCAATCCGCTTATATAGATACGCATTTATACTTGTAGACGACGCTGCAGATGGCATCAAATTCAACTAGGCTTCATGAAGTTAGCTACAGCACAGGATACCACTCTCAATTAATATTTACCAAATTCAATCAATTCTACCGAATGTCCTCCTCCTGTAGTCAATTTCCTGGCTTTCAAAAGGCAAATCCAGAAACATTTTCCGCAAAAGAATGAATTTCTTCTTTTTTCATATCAATGCACCTCTCGAGTTTTGAAGGAGTACGATGATCAGGCACACCACCTGGAGGACAGTTGAATAGTCAACGTATAGATAAGCTGAGGTTGTGGAGGCGGACAGGCTGTCGTACCACGAAGAGGTGACTGGTAGCTGCGCCCACATCTATTTGTTGATGCAGCTTGTTTTGGCTTTGCTTCACTCTACTTCGTCGGTTTCATCACGAGCAAATTGCAACATTATGCCATTTTTCACTGCGTTTTATCGTTGGACCCCACAACAACTCCCGATTTCATGCTGACTTGATCCCGACCTGACAACACAAGTCATGAATAACGATCTCGGAAACAGAACTGTGCGACTTTTCGCAGTTGCTGTTTAAACAGCAAAGTTCAGTCACCAGTAAATTGAGGGAGGCCTCCCATCTGCTCCCCGTTTTAACGAGACTGTGATGTGAAGAATGCAGAACACATGAGGCGGAGTGATTTCCTGAATGTGAGACAATCGGTGGTAACCCAGGTGACAGAACTGAACACTTACTTTGAAAATGCTCGTCTTCCAGCAGGCTTTACCTCCCTTCATTATTTAGAAAGACAGTTAAGGAATTACATTATTTGGCTTAAAACACTGCATTAGGTCGACATTTTAGTGCTTGCATGGGTGTTTTTAAAAGGAAAGCAGAGTAAAATTTCTGTCCATGGTCACGTCCACTTCTCTCTCCCACTACATCCTTTGCTACTTTTGTAAATCACTTTGCTCACTATAAGTTGGTCTCGTCATTTGAGGTTGTGAGAGTTCTCATTAGTTAAAATACACGAACGGAATGTTGGACACAGGAAGGATATAAATTTGGTTTAGGCTATTTTGATAAACCAATGTTCAAAAACCACATTCGAATAAATAACGTTTAATGTGTTGCTCCTTTGCCTCCTAGCGATAGGTTGCCACACATATCTTGCGTTGTGCCAAAAGTGAGCGAGAAGGAGTAGTCTGATCCTAGCGGTTGGCTGCAAAGAACGGCGATCCTGAGTTATTCGTGTAGAAGAATGAGGTTTCTTTAGTAGGAACAAGGCCGCAACAGAGATCTAAACCAGATCTGTGCGATACATTAGCTTGCTGTGGAGATAGAATAATGGAAAATCGGTTGAAGCATCACTGTAGTTGAAATAGGGTGCATGCAAACGAGATCATCCATGGTCCGCATTTAAGAGGGGAATGCGCATTCTCAAGAGGCACAAATGTGAGTTGGTTGTAATGACCAAGAGGAGAATGAGGGGGTGCCTGTACACCGCACCTGTTTGTTTAAGTGAGGAGGCATTTATTATTTTGTCATCTTGATGTTGACATGAGCCTACGCACAACGCAGCGCCAACGCCTAGAATGCTGCAGACTTTCATTTACTTTAAGGTCTGCATTCCTAGGATGGACNGTTTAAGTGAGGAGGCATTTATTATTTTGTCATCTTGATGTTGACATGAGCCTACGCACAACGCAGCGCCAACGCCTAGAATGCTGCAGACTTTCATTTACTTTAAGGTCTGCATTTCTAGGATGGATTGATAGCTTTGGGGATTTCGGCTGCTCCTTCAATGCCATGAGCAGGTCTGTTAATAGGTTCTTTTACCAAGACTCAAAACAGTGGATACTGAGATGTCCCTCTGTAAGTTTGAAGCATGTTAGGTGCATAGAAGATTACCAGATAGACAAAATAATGTTGACCTCACCTAAATAGAAAAAGCTGACGACTTTGAGAGTGGCATAATGCGGCGTGCGTTGTGCTTAAGCTGACACCATTTTGACGGCGATAAAAGCATTGCTGAAAAAGGGAACTAGTAGGTCCTTGCTGTCAACTGCAGTCCGCCTTGAAAATATGCTTTATGCCGTGCAATTACGAGACCATATTCAAGCCAATATGGTCCACTAAACCTTCACCGTGGCTGAATTTATGTGTTTACAGACCTATGAGTTCTAAGGACAATGTATAAAGGATTTGAAACTCACCACTTGAGAGAATGTGTTCAAAGGGTTGCATTTAGTCAGCGAAACAATTCCACATTTGGGTATGCATTGGAACAGTGAGAACAGTTTACGTCGCCGCTTGTGGCCGACAGTTGCATTCAACTTTTCGTGAGCCGGTAATTGGCAGGAGAGAGGAGTGTAGCACACACAATAGGCTGGTATCCGTTTGAAGTACATTTGACAAATGATGTAGTGAGTGGGTGCTGCTCTGTACAAAAAGGCATCAAACGTACGTTGACTGTGCGTGTTAGGTGCTGAGAGTAGGTCAATTTGTAATAGCTACTCCTGAGCGATGGCGAAAACATCAAGGTGTCGAAGTCCTGTGAATCCATTCTATTTAGGTGTTCCCGAATGTGACAATCAGGCTGATCCATCCAATTACACTTATGCAATCACCTCTCCAATCTGGTTTTATTAGATCGTTGGCAAATGTCGGGACTTTCCCCACCTTCGAAACTATACAATGGGCTTAACATTCTCGCTCTTCAAGATTTAAGCTATAAGCTATGAACCATCGAATATCGTGCTCCTTAATTAGCCGCGGTCAAGTAAGTAAGAGACTTATTGGGAGTGTAATCGGAAGTGGGAAGTGATCGACACCACTTGTGAAGCTACTGCCTAATCAAGCTAGAATCACATTCCAAGAAAGGCCTCTTACGGTGAGATGCTAGTTGAAAAAAGGCTTGCAAATAAACGAGCGAAACCTCTGCTTTGGCACTGTGCGTGGGCTAATGTCACCGTCACGTTTCAATAATCATCAGTTCATTATGAGTTAAACAAACACATGTGTGATGACAACGCCTACCTATGTGTCTCGAAGCCATTACAGCCAACTTCGATTGCTCTCATTTTAAAACTGGCACTATTATTCACTTTCCATGTTCAACGGGGAACATGATACGTGCAGCAGATTTGCTGAGAGAGCATGCTGGTGATGTGCTTTAATGACTTGCGCCTCTTGATTTCAATATGCTGTGATGTAGCTGGGTAAACGGTGAAGTGGTAGCACTGCTGTTCTTTCAAATTCTTCCTATGATTATATCGCAACACTTCAAAATTTTGCACAATCACTGCTCTACTTCCCAAAGAGGCCACATTCTTCTGCAAATGATGCATTATACGATCTACGGTTAGGAGGTGTTGGTTTGCACATCTCTTATCGCTTCCACCGGCTTTGTTTTATGAAGGACATGAAATGTGCTGAAATATTTCGGTGGATGGTAAAAGAACTGACGTGACCCAACCGCCGACGTGTTTGTTTGTAGCGCATGAGAATCTGCTACATATCTTCCCTGTGCTCTGTATCGCCTATGATATCTAAGGGTTGACTCGATTAGAGATGAGGAACCTACTTGGATGTACTGATGGCCGATAGCAGGAAGGAGGTTGCGTGCAACATTTCGCCTTTGCATCTTTAAACGCTAATGGGATTCGGAAACAGGATGCAGACTTCACAGTGCATGGAAGATGGAATTGTTGCATTCTTTTCACCCAGGGTCCCTGTCGTCTACACACAAAATATTTTCCAATGCGGTCTCTGTCAGAGGCTTCTGCTGACCAGTTCTTAACCAGATCGCATAGGATTTACAGCAAAAGGCTGACTTTGCTGCATTGGAGACCAATGACACCTTTCGACTCGGTAAAGTTGCAGCAGATCTCACTTCAATGTGAAAGGAGTGCGCCTGTTTTGACGTCGGACACATTTATTTAATCATAGCTACAAAGAGTGTGCTTCAAATAATTTAACAAATTGTATGGACAGGTGAGCTGCATTTTGGATGTGTCTGCATGAATTCGGTGCTTAGGTCGGGTAGCTTCATCCAACGTTCAATAGTTAATCTCCGCACATGGTAATTTCCTCCTTTCAGTGAGCAACTCCTTTATTAGAAAAATCATAGCGACAAATTGCGGTCCACAAGTCAAATCCGCTTTTGCGCATTGAGGCGTGCCTAGCGAAGTGAGCAAGCATTACTCGGTGTCAATTTGTGGCCTTGAGAAACTAAACTTTTGATAATTTGTCATGCCATCGAACTAATCCGATTTCTCCCATACCACACTTTCGTATGCACAATCGCCGTACCTCAGCATTATTACTTCCTCCACTTAGCAAGCTCATTCAATTAATGCATTCAGCGTGTGGACCAGACACATTTCTGCGTGGCATCCTGCTAGCTGTAGTACTCTTGCTTGCATTCTGCAATAATAGCCGTTTGCCTTCTTCAAACAGATGCCAAGTGAAGTGTGTTTCTACTATTCCGCCTGTTTCAGTGTTTTCAAGGTAAAAATATGAAAGTCGGATTCAGGAATGGCCGTGATTCAGGCTGCTGTGCGGCGTTGGGCTTATAAGTGAGAAGGCGTGTGGGTAGGTGTTTGAGTTCATGCTTGTCCATTAGACTTGTTACTTCGCCTGCGATTACGATGAAGGATTTTGTTCGTGTATCACCTCTTAGGCTGCCTGGTGCAGCTAATCTGCAGTTTAGAGAAACCCTACTATGAGGCGCTAGAGGACTTTTAGCCACTGTGGTAGAGTCAATGGTGGGAAAGAGTGATAACTTTTAAGTCATTTTGCATGAATTGTTGCTTCGCTCACGCGGCGCATTCGAACTACCAGTGGCTAGAATAAACATTCTTGTTGCATGCATAAATGCTGGAGGAGAGATGGATCCAAATCTTCCATGTTAAACGAAACTCTACTTAGTGACATTGCATCTGAAGCTCGTTTAATGCGACTTTGCTATTACAAACGTTTGCAAATAAACAAGGTGGCTTGACGAACGTGATGTGGATTGCCTCTCATTTATGGCGAAATTGTATTTCCTCCGCCGGACACTACCCAGTGAATATTCCAACAGATGCCTTCCAGCCATTTTTATGTTGACTAGTATACGCTTTTGAAAACATTTTAACGCCTTATTTCTGCTTCACACACTGCACCTTTAAAGCTGCTTCTACTAACGAATCTGCCGAGACGTCTTAACACAAGCTTAAATATCACAACTAGTTGTGGAATTTCAAGCAGTGCAACGAAATGGTATGGCACTTCAATTTTGCTGCTGCTGCTTTCCCTAATGTAGGGCCTCGTGAAACATGCAATAACCAAGATCCACTCTTCCCTGATGCACCCACAAATGCAACAAGGATGACAATCTTAGCATTGTGCTTTTCGAATGCACCACAAGTTAGAAGTTCTTATTCAGTTCAACACATTCCAGTCTATTCAGTCGCACCAGCGATCAACACGTCCACTAAATGGAATGGTTTGCTAGCGTCTCGTTTCGGCAAAATCATGTGAAGCACGCCAAATATGCAAGCATCAATTCGAACAGTAACTTCAGCCACAAAATTTATTAGTCTTTAAATTTTCACTGATTTCTAAGGCGCCTTAAAGATCATCAGCCTGAAGGTGACCCTGTTGTTGCAGAACATGAAGAATAGTTCTGAGGAAGGTCAGAGTCAGCAATGGCGCCTACATGTTCTGTTCTTCCATTGACATTCTCACTGTCATTGAATTGGTTCCAGTGCATCCAACACACAAGACGAATTCTTCTTTTGGTTCTGGAAGCCATCGCCATCTTCGACTTCACGGAGGAAGTTCAAACTATTTGTGGTGATCTATCAACTCCCTACAGTGTTCCCTTGTTTCGAATAAGCAATGTCGGAGGGAAAGCTGAAGTGAGGGATAGCTACATCTCTATTATTTAGACACAAGTACAGGTCCTCGAGTATTTTTCATTTCGATCATGTGAGGTATTCTTCAATGGCTTTGCACGTGACCTTAAATTACGGACAAAATTTTCAAAGGCATTAATCCAATTGACCTAGACAAATTTGAGTCAATGGCAAATCTATCCAACGAAATCAAACTTAACGCAACTTCAAAAGTCGGAGACGCGCCCACTGTCATGCATGAGAATCAGTAGATTGTTGCCATTTAATGCGTGTGTCACCAGCCTCGTAGCCGTTCATAGTTTACTTGAAGACAAAGCCTGCGTTTTCTTTTGACTTCCACCTTCTCACGTTATACGCAGCCTTAGTGGCATTGTCCACAGCCTAACCGACTGCGTGACTACAGCCTTGTATATGTCAAAGCATATTTTGAAAGGTCATTGCCAACTTTTCGCCGCCTATTAATGGAGAAAGTAAGTGTCCCTTGGATGTTCACCTATACAATATTGAGTCACCTTTTCGAACTCCTCGTTCGCTTCAAACAACTGAAAATGGTCTTTAGGAAGAAGCAATTCAAGCAGACGATGACATTACAACAAAGTAAAAATGCTAGGATCTTGACCATAGTCTAAAAATGTGGCAATTTTAGATTTGTATTAGTGAACTAGGAATTGAATCCACATAAGGAAATGCCAAACGACCCTACCTCGATTAATTTGCATTAGATGCATCTCCAAAGGAGAATAAAAGCATGGAAGCAAGCACAGTCCGATCCCATACATGAGAGGCTTAAGCTACTCCTCTTACGTCTTCCCTACTCTCAATTTATCCCTCCCTTTTAGCAGGCTGGACTGTGTTTCTCAGGTAGTTACTTCAACTTTGCTGAAGTTATAGAATATCTCTGAGTTACTCGACGAATGAGATCGCCCGCAAGCTTTCAAATTATGGGCTGAAGTTATGGCACTTCTCGGGTGCGAACCGTGTGACTGGGGTGATTCCCGATGTGCACTGATGAGTGAGGAATGAGCTCATTAACGTATCTCATATACCTCATTCCAGGCAGCAGATAATTTATGCACCGCCTGGCTGTCCAACAGTCAAACTAACTTCTTGCTCGAACCTAAGGCATCAGTTGTGATCCCTTCCCGCTCAACTTGAGGCCTTTATTAGGAGCCAGTAGATGTAGACGGATGAAGTATGTGGTGTTTCTGTCTAAGGCCTAATTAAGGTGGGCACGTCGTTTATCTCCTCATTTGTCAAAGCAACGTAGATCCACTCCTGATTCAATTCCCAAAAGTCTGCTTAGTCTATTGATCATTGTAGCCTTCATGAGGCTGCGAGACAGTGTGGAAATGAAAACATGGGATTGTGAGAAATGTCCCCATTCATTTTAAGTGACAGCCACCACCTGAATGAAATGAGATTCATGTTCTTTTAGGTTAATATGGGCTAGGGTGCAAGCGTTAGTGCTGTCAAAAGCTATCAGGATAAGATAAAGATAGGTGTTTGGGATTGCCCCCTAGTGTGCATTCTTTCTTCACTTGACCAGAGTGATAACAGTTGTGTGACATGTCGCCACGAGAAATCTGAGAGGTGGCGCAGATTCACAAATGCCAAGATCAAATAAGAAAAGACTACAAGTAGAAATATATTTACAGCACTGGACGATTGGTGAACATGGGGATGGGCATGTGTCACAACTGTGGAAGCCTCAGTACTTAGCTTGAGTCATGCGCGTAAGGTGAATAGTCGTTCACATTGGACGCATGGTCGCAGTCAACGTGCGTCCACTGTTCGTCGTGCATCAACTCGGGATAGTCGGCCTCAACGTACACGGGAGTGTAATTCTGCACCGATGTTGTCACCTCCTGCTGTGAGGTCCAGCTGTCCATTGTGTGGTTGTGTTTACGTAAACTCACCTAAGTGCAGAATGAGATTTGAGAAAAGAGAATTGAGGCATCATACAATTGCAACACAGCATATTCTACACTTAGATATTCGAGCGATCCCATAAACATCTATCTTTCCCTAAAAGTGCCTGACAATCTTATCCTGCGATAATGGTAATGCAGATATGAAAGAACGTGGCGCTGTGGTGGAAGTTCAAATGCCTACGCAGGACATGCATGAGATGACTGTGGAATCTCGCGGTGATGAAGGAAACCTACCTCGGTTAGCACCTCTGGCTACTGGTGTGAAGCATTGTATTCGGTGTTATTTATAAGCAAACAAGCTTCCTCATCATTGGCTGACTATTATTAGACGCATTAGAAGTTAAACAAAGGGCGCTGATTCTTAGCAACCCACGTGCATGTCCACCATACGCAAATGTATCAGTTACATCAGCATGTTTACCATGGCTCAATAAAATGCATTTACTATTTGCTCCATCAGGATGCCCATTTTCGTTTTCCAGAGCATTTGCATGGCATCGATCCTATCTACGACTATCTAGTTACGAGTGGGAATGACTCCATTTATGCGCCAATATTATAGTGAAGTGATTGAGCAGTCCAGAATAGTCATTTGTTGGTACTCCACTTGCAAGGGACAGTTTGCAAAATGCGTTCCGTGCTGTAACAGTGAACCCCACACCACGTGATTGTAGCAGTGCTGGCTCAAAAGTATTTGGTGGTCTCGAATGTGGCGAATTTCAGTCCTCTGTTGTGAGTTATTCACAGCCTTGTTGGTAGTAGGCCAGTCAAGACCAGATCATGCCTATTTCCCCTCTAGTTAACAGACAGCAACCTCTGACAATCAGCCAATTAGAGAAGACTAAACTTGGCTACGGGGTAAATGCGAGTGCCTTACGTCTGGTTTGCGCTCATTTTCTTCCCCATTACAACCAGCATTTGCTCTCTGCGGCCTTCCCATAGAATGCCAAGTCCTTTCTAAACAACAACTTCTTATTGGAGCTTTGCCGTGCTTACCACGTCTGTCCAAATGTCACTATGCTGGGCTGGGCGGTTTGCATTGGCAGCTTGGTGCTTCTCCTACACCTGCATTTCCCTGGATGGAGAGCGGTACCATCAGCAAACACGTCTCCAGCCACGCCAGAGCATACTTGACACAAAATAATCCGCTGTTATACATTACATCTGTGAGATATTTATTCCCCAGTATCATGGCGAACATTGCGTTCCTGGTTGCCCAAAATTAGTTGAACAAGGAGCACGCAATCTAGGTCGTCCATGATGTGCTTCGCAGAGGGATCAAACGTTCTCAAAAGGCCAATTGTGAGTTTCGTGCAATGAGTGGAATGGGAATGAGGAGGCGTTTACACACCACATTCGTTTGTTTAGGCATGAAGGCAATTGTGATTTCGTCATCTTGGTGTCGCCACGAGCCCATGCACGGTGTAGCGCCAACACCGGCAATGCTGTGGACAATCACATATTTGAAGGCCACTGTCCCTCATTTCCTCCTAATCGCGTTAGGCTTTCATGCACCAGATAGATCTGGGATTAGTCTGATTAAACTTATCTTGGTCGGTTGGAATAATGCCTCTTTAAGTGTTGACGATTTCGTTGGGTCCACGGAAAGAGCCACTGGTAAACCCGTCACTTGCTTAAAATGAGCATAGTGCGCAGATGCATTGACTAGCAAGTGAGAGGAAATGATGCCGACATCCACCACTCCTGCTCTCACCGCCCAACCTGCATGTTCGGAGCTTGGGGACACTGAGAGGGTTTGCCAGGTTATCATGAATAATTTGAGCATCCTCCTCGAATGCAAAGAAGATGACGAATTTGTCGTGTGTGATGGGTACACTGTCAATATACAAACATAGGCACGCAGATACTCGTTACTGAATGCAGTCTGCAGTAAAACTCTTCTTCCTGTCCGGTAACATTGAGGTCATCTTCGCGCCAATTTCTTGAGTAAGGCCTAGATAAGTAGTGAAGATTTGGGGACAAACAATTTGGGAAACGGAAGAAACAAACAAAGGAGTGACAAATAGTGGCTCAAAGTGGACCTAAATTTCGCTTTTTGATGGGGCGCAGGCTAGTGCTGCTTAACTGGTGACCTTCATTTAGCACTTGTTTTCTTTGGGCAAAATTTGTCCTGCGAAAATTTTGCCAGCAAAGCAAAAGTAGTTTTGTGCACTGGGACGTTTGATGGAGAAGAGTAGACTGTGAATGAATAAGCGACGATTGGCAGGTCCTTGTCCTCGGACGCAGCTCGCCTCAGGAATTGTCCTTGTACCATGCAATGATGAGGTCCTAGTCAAGCTATTGTGTCTGACTAAACCTTCACCCCGGCTCAAGGAATCAAGGCGACCAAATCGGAAATAAGTATTTGCAAACCTGTGAGTTCTAAACTGCAGTGCAAGGCGAATTCGACATTCACCATTCGAGGTAACGGGTTTGAGAATGTGGATCTATTTAACAAAACACTTGCACCTTTTGATACGGACATATGAATTAGAGGCTGGTGGACCCTGTCATTCGACCAAAGCTTTGACATCGAAGGGAAAGAGATTTTGTTATTCTTAGGCGTCTGTGATCCGTCATGCAACTGCCTTATTCCATTTTATGCCACTGTATTTGTACATGCTGCAACTAACGCGTCTCCAAGCTCTGTTGGCTTGACTTATTATCTCACTATAGCACAAATGCAATGAATATTTTGGTAAGCCACATCTGCTCCGAACTTTATATAACGTTCTTTGTGTTAGAGCTAACGAGAATAGTGTGTGGGTGTGACGACATCCTGTTGAGGTAGAGATTGTGTGGACACAAAGTAAGTCACTTGCACAGAAGTTTGCTAGTAGCTTGTTTCATATCAAGAAGAAGAAAGGAGAATAAGTGGAGGGAAGGAAATTCATTGCGTGCGCATTGCATTCATTTTAACAGTGGAGAGTTTGATTGCTTTAACACGTTTTGGTCTCCATTGTCTTGACATCTTTCAGTACCGTGAATATGCTCTACTTGCTCCGATCATATCTCCTAATTCTCATTTCGACATGTATGCGAAGAGCGGTTATGCTTGCAGTACAAATGTGTCCATAGTCCATCGAGCAGTGTTTCGAGGCAGACAGAATTAAGGAAATCCAGGTATGGTCCCAGTTGCCTACGGATGTACCGCGACTTATGCTACTGATTTTGCAAACATGTTTGTCCTCGCAGCTTGGCTTTGCGTGCTTTTGGATCACCATATTCTGCCCTTGAACTCGCAAACAGTTATGCAGGCATGCAAACTTCCGCATCATTTAATGCATGTGTGATTGCCAGACCGACATCTTGTGATGTGACTCTGACCCAACAAACCACGCAGCTTGCCCAGGAGTGCTGTATTGTGAGCATCAAATAGCTGCCGTCCCATTCTTAAACAGAACTGACAAATTGGTGTTGAGATATGACAGCGTCAAGCAGGTGGACGAGAACCAGTTGAAAGCGAAGGCACTTTATTTCTGCCGTCGCTGCCTTCCCCCATGCATATCTTCATTATGCGTGTGAATGTCTGGACCTATACTAGTCTGCGTCGTTCGAAAATGTGACAAGAAAGGCCATGCCAACAGTGTCATGCTCCAATGCACCACGTGAGAGAGGACCTTGTTCAATTAAATGTCTTCGAGCATGTTCGCTCATTTCATTCATTCATTCATTCATTCATTCATTCATTCATTCATTCATTCATTCATTCATTCATTCATTTTTTGGTTCTGGTTTCCAGATGCTTACGCAGAATCTAGTTTGCGATACGAATTTATTCAAGGCAAGCGACTTTGATCGTCAGATTTGATGTGTCAAAGTGTTCACACAGCAAAAATGTGAAAATCTTTAATGGAAAACCAGGACATTCGAGTTTTTTGCTCCTTTTTTACCTATGTGAAATAAATTCGAGGTGAGTTAGCGTCAAAGTGGCAAGTCTTGCGTAGGAATTGGGATGTCGTCCTCTGTATGATGGCTCCAGCATCATTGGGGACAATGGATCTCGAATTTATATCCATTGTACCTATTTACGGTCTCTTCCAGCTTCCCTTAGAGACGTTGTTCAGCATATGCCACAGTGATTGTAGCTGTGAGTGGGAATGTGATTTTAAGGAAATCTGAAGGTTAAGCTGACTCGTAGGCGAACCGTGGGATGAAGGTTGGCACTGTTAATGCCACTGAGCAGAGAAGACGACTAAGCCCAGATTTGACGTGAAGCTCATGGTGGTTTGGCACAAGGTGATCATGTCCTTCAGACAGGTCTCCTCACTTCATTGAACCAAAGGATAATAAGGGAATGACACTGTACATGATTAACAACACAGCCTCTTCTGCGACTTGTTAACTCAACCGAACCGCATCCAACCTCTTCAAAGTCACAGTTACTTGGAAGGCAGAACACTCTCGTCAAGCAGGCGTTGAGTTGGCATGATTAGCTTCGGGTTTGATAGACGCAGTTAAGTGTAATGAGCGCATGTGCACTGTTGGAGGCTTTTCATCGAGAAGGACTGCTTTGGTGAAGAAAACAGTCCTTTGACGCAGCTTCAAGACAATCGCCACCCTCTCTCCTTCTAACGGCCTCTCTCCACTGAGAAGCCAGCACGGAGAATTGGCTGCCACAAAACCGGGTGTGTATGATTGGCTTTCAGTACCGGTTCCTATTCTCAATGAGGAATTTGGCGGACATGTGCCTACTTCCAGAATTGCCGCAACTGACAATAATGAAACCTACATTTACATTGGCGTCACGGAATTCACCCACTGTCTAAAACTAGAAGGACTTTAAAATGAACAAATGTGCTCGTGCAGTTGCTTAAGTAACCCTTTGCTTTAATGTAGGAGATAAAGTGAAGTGAAGGTGAAGGCAAGCGTCGCCAATCTTCCCCGTTTCTACCTCTCCAACTTGAACCAATGAGATGGAAAATTCGTTTTTGGGTGTGAAGTGAAGATTAGAACGTCCAACTTGTGCAGAGTGTGTGCAGGTGGCCCAGAATCAGGATGCAGTTGGAGGCCTCAGAAGAGAACATGGCAGTCTCTTGAGGATACGTATTCTTGCAAAGGCAAAATAGACCGCAGAGTGTGTGCCAACCCTCCGAGTGCACTGTATCTGCGCCATTTCTTCGTCGCTATTTTCGCAGAGAGGTCAAAGTAGTGCAGGCAAGTTGACAATTATGTTTATTTTGTGCTTGTCAAAAGAGGCAGAATGTTGGACATGGTAAGGTGTGAAAGCACCTTAACAAAAGCACTTACCAGTTGGACTTCAGGTAGGAGGATTCAACCAGTTGCAGGCTATGACTGGAAAAGAGGCACAGCAATCAGCACTGGTGGGTTTGTCATTTGATGGTGTGAAGAAGGATCTACCATTGTGCGTTCGTCCATTAACAGTCTCATTGACGTTGGAGTGGTGCAAGTGCGCCCACCACACCCGCCGTGTGTTTATGTTGTGTTTGAAGTCGCCACCTGTTTCATGCTAGCTCAGAGGCTAAAATTAGTTTGCTTGCCCAGCATTCTCCAGCACTATTTTGGTTCATGAAACAACCAAGTGTTGTATAAAGAGGTAGAGTGGGAGCTGATTGTGTCACTTGTGTCAAAACCATGTTTCCAAAGGACGTCGATAAACGTGTCCATATCCAATGCTATAAAGTGGAATAACTTTTTGGCACTTGTGATGTCACAATAATCCCAATCTGGCTATACTCAGTGGAGTGCAACTTAACTTAGCTAAGACCAGCTCGAGGATACACGCTTTGGAACAAACGAAGATGACCGGTTTCGCGGATGCCGGCGCTATGCTGTGCGTGCACTGATGTCAACGTCAACATCACTGGAACTCAAGTGAATTCTATCTTAGTCAAATAGCTATGTCATGTCGACGCCTCTAAATGCCCATCTATTTATTTCAATTAACTCGGGCTTGCACATTTCGAGAATTGTTGTGCCATCTGTAAAGCACAACATTAATGGCTTTGGACACGTACGACAGTGTCTCAGCCTAAGCTCGCCGCACATTCCGTCGTATCAGCCAAGATTTTATATTGTTGACTGTCTAATACTCAGTTTTGAAAAGCACAAGCGCACTTTGGGGAAAAAAGAGATGATCGCGTACAGTGAACGACTGAGGAAATGAGCAAGTAATGGAGTAGCTTTGTAGATACTTCGTGACAATCACCAAGAAATTGGGAGCTCTAGCATTCTGTGCACTCAGAAATGTGAGTGAATTTTACTTAGAAGTAAAAATTAATAGACAATGACCTGTCAAAATCATGGCCAGATTTGGCTTCATCTGGCCCCCACATTTTGTGGCATCGTTAAATGCTTTGCTGATGCCCCACAAGAAACAGCTACAGGGGGCAACCCAATGTCCACTGTGCAAAATTTGGTTTGCTATTCTAACTTGGCAGCAATAGAGTTTGAAAGGCCTTGCTCGTGGCACTAAAGGAGCAGTCTAAACTCCCGAAGCTGTTATTCCACCCTTCTTATACATATAAACGGGTCAACCCTAGATCGTCTTGGCCAAAGTAAGCATAAGACGACGCAGAAGGAGTCGAAGACGTAAGCCCTAAAATAAGAGATAGTCTTCACCATTGCAGGTGCTGGCGCTTAGCGCTGCGTGGGCTCATATCAACATCAAGATTAACAAGAGTATAATTGCATTCACACTTATGTCAACAAGTGCGTTGTACAAACACCCCCTCATCCCCTTCTTAGTCATTTCAACTAACTCATACTTGGCCATTTCAAGAACGCTTGTCCTCTGTGGAGCACACCATGAATGGCGGTGTTTGTGTGTCTCCTCTGACGGAGAAGCACAAGCACAGAATTTCCCGAGCTACTTCCCAATTTCCTTCATTGCTTCCCAAATTAACACACGTCACACACGTGGATTTCTGGCGTGAGTAGTAGTGAGGAGTCAATAAGCTGCGTCTCATCCCCACATCATACGACTTTGCCAAGTGCTGTGCTCAAGTTTTCACAAAGAGTGCTACATAAGCATGCACAAACGCAGCAGAAGAGCGTGTGCTTGAAAGAGAACTGACAAAGCAGAATCAAGGAGTCAGTTGACAAGCAGCACTGCTTAAGCTGTCATCGAGACACGCGGCCGCTGGCACAGACATCACCCCAACCCAAGACGTGGGTGCGCATATTGCTGGCTAAATCAGTTCATTAAAAACACCTCTTGAGGGAGTTGGTGTAGTTTAAAACAACTTTTGTCTTACTGAATAAATACAAGTGGGAGGAAAGCAAATGCCTCATATGCACCTGCAGGCAATCTCGCGAATGGCTGCAAATTTAAAAATATAGCAGGCACTCAACTTCAGTAGCGAATACCGCTACTACAGAAGAGTTGTCGGGATCTGCCAACTCCACCGAATGTCCTCCGACTCTACTCCACTTTTCCGCTACTTTTCATTTTCTGTTTAAAACTCCATCAGCTTTACCACAGGCGAATTGCACAGTCATGTCAGCATTCATTACGCTCTATCGGCACAACCCCACAACAACTGCCGACCTCATGCTAACCTGATCCTCTCTTGACACCACAACTCATGACAACCGATCGTGGGCGCCTAACAGCGCATCCAGGCTAAGACTAACTACATGCCGGTCACAAGAAGTATATGAAGTCAATTGTGGCGATCTCGGCTAAACATGGCTATGCCACTACATCCAAATAAACAAACGCTGGTTAATTTGTTGCTCACTTAATTTCCAGCGTTCAGTTTCCACATACATATTGCGTTGTAGTAAAGTCAGCACCAAAAGTGATCGGATCCTAAAGGTGGATTCTGAAGAAGCTTTGTCTTGGGTCATTTTCGTAGAAGGGTGCGACTCCTTCAAAATGGGTGAGTCTGCAGAGAAGGCTGAAACTAAACATTGTGCAATGCATTATCTCGTTCCAGTGATGGAATAATGAGAAGTCAGTTGAGGTGCAGAACCGGCAGCAGGCATCCATCCAAATAATTTAGAGCGTACCTCACAATAAACGACGTTCCGTTCTGCACAGATCCTTCAATGCGTTTATTCACCGAATTCATTCCACGCATCGTATTCATGGTTGACTGCAATTAGTTGAAGAGGAAACGCACAAACACCGCCATCCATGGCGTGCTTCACAGAGAACGAGCGTTCTTAAAATGGCCAAATATGTCTTTGTTGATGTGACTAAGGGGAGGAGGATGAGAGGGTGTTTGTGCAACGTACTTGTTGACATAAGTGTGAATGCAATTATGCCGATACCAAGTTGACGCCAAAAAGGCTGTAAATAGATAAAGGAAGACTAACAGATTCTCGATGACAACCACGGTCTGCCTCTGCAACATCCTTTGCTATATGCAGTGACGGGGCCATATTCGAGCTAGCATGGCAGATTAAACCCTGACCGTAACTGAATGAGTCAGGATAACACAAATTGCAATGAATGATGTCAGACCTGTGAATGCCAAATAGCGATGCAAGGCAAATTTAAATTTTGCCTTTTGAAGGAATCGCAGGAGGCATTGCAAGCATGAGGCATCTGCTTTCGTCCTACCCCATTTTGGGTGGGTTCAAAGGCAGATATTCGTCAACAAAACAATCCTGCATTTGTGTACTCAAGCGCATATTGGGACTTGAGTGACATAATCAACTGACTCAGGCATTCGTCATCGAATCTAATGCAAGACTTGTTATTCTCACATGCAGATTTGCCGAATTTTCTTTGCGTTCGCATAATAGAGTCGTATCGCAGACGAAAGAGACAGCAGGATCTGGGTAGGAGAGAGAGATGGAAGCGGTTAGTCTAGCATCATCTACCATTTGCACTGACGATTCGTATTTCGTGGTCGTATATTTAGGCGTTCCGAATCTAACGCAGCGATGTCTTCAAATGTGAGACTTCAATTTATAAAGTGTTTTGCGATGTGAAGAGTTCGTTCCAATTAACTGCTTTACTAACTTCCAAGATGAGTAATCACTACTTACTGAGTTGTAATTAGACGTTGACATTTTTAATGCTTTGCCAAAAAACGACGATGTGGCGAAATCTGTCATGGAACAAAAGGGACGGCATTGTTTGCCTCCTAAAGTATTCACTCAAGTAAAAAGACTGCGCACTATGAGTCGTCGTTTGTCCTCGCGCAGAGGGTTGTTTGCTCATATTTCATTAAAATCTCTTTTCGAGGATAACTCGCAGATTGAATTGACTTCAAGCAACTTTTACATTATAATCAAGTCTGCAGTTGTAGGCACTTCAATGCTGTGCTGGCATTTAATAATTTCCTCTTATCTTGTGCATAACCACGAGGACAGCTTTCTTTACAGGTTTTGAGGCAAGTCATTGTCCCCTTAGCTCACCTCTAGTTTGATAAGTTGCGTGTTCGCTCGTGCTCCACCTCCCTTCCTCAACCCACTTCCTATCACGTCGTCAGATCATTTCAAGTAGTTGTGCATCAACCAAGCTCATACAGATGGAAAACGGCCGCAAAATGTACGAGGTTGACACTGGCGATCCTGGTGAGGACGCTGTAACAAAAGTAGAGCCAAGTGAAATTCTGTTTAATTTGTTACGTATTTGCCATCCTGAGTCATTTGTGGACGCGTCCACAGAAGACAAGTGGACTGGTTACCATGCAATGCACCAGCTCGCTGTTGTGACAATGCAATGCGAATTCTAGTGAAGAGCAGAAGTGCCAGCAGGCATGTCTCCAACTATCACAGAGCTGCGTTTAACATTACATCTTTGTGATGCCTATTCACGAAATTCATGGTAGAAACCGCATTTCTCATTGTCTATAATTAGTCGAATATGAGGCGCCAAACGAGGTCGTGCATGGTGTTCTAAAGAGTGCGTAAGTTGAGTTTGTCGCAACATCCAAACGGAGAAGGAGGAGGCATCCGCATAACGCACTTGTGTGTCTAAGTGGGGAGGCAATGATGACATTGTCAACTTGATGTTGACGTGTGCCCACGCACAGCGCAACGTCAGCATCTGCGAAAGTGGAGACTGTGGCTTTTGCAAGTCATGCATCACTCACCCTATACCAGTTGCGGTAAGCTTCATTTTGCTGGGTGGATTTCAGGTGGACTAGTTTTGGTTTATTTAGCTTAACTGCTTTAGGAAGGAGACGACTTAAACCGCTGGAAAAATTTTACATTCTCAGTGACAAAATGCACCTCATTTGATCCTTCTCGTTCTTCCAATGCGCCTTCCTCCACTACTTGCTCTTGCTTTTGCTTTGCTGAGAATTGTGCAGCATGTAGGCTCTGGATGGCAGGGGAAATGGCATGACTCAACCAACAATGGACCCAGATGTAGCTTAAGAGTGATGTCTCAACCAGGGTTGCCCAGCTGCTAGGCGCACGTTGGCAAAGGAATTTGCATGCGCAGTTACAAATGAAGGCGTGCATCTACACGAAATGAAACACCAATAGTGTCGTTAACCGCGTGCCCCAGGCAGGTCCGAACAGGGACCTGTTTCATTTGTCATGACATTATGATTGAGGGGCATAAGCATTATATTTCTCACCATAGCAGTGCTATTCGTTGACATTTGACTTTGCACAGCATTCCATATCTGTGAGATTCTTGCAAGATCATGACAGAGTTCGTTGGTCAGGCATATTTTAGGATAAGACGCAAGCTCATTAATCTGTTCTGAATTTGGAGGTTGAATGCACTGAGCTACAACTGCAAGATAAAGTGATTGTTTGATTACTACTTCTTATGCCTCGAAGTATTCACTTTGGCAAAATGCGTTTACCTAAGCCCATGCATGGATAGTTTGAGTGGCATTGTCCCAATGTGATTCGGTGATTGAACAGACCACAGTAGGTATTCAAAGAGGCCAATGTTCTTTTGAACGTCAATAAAAGTATTTTGCACACATGCACAGAACGAAGCACCCACCTCACCTTCTGTCGGGATGGCACTCACTACACAATGCTCAATCGTGAGCCCTCCTGGAACGCACTGGGCGCCGATGATGCGTCTGCTGTTCATTCTTGCACACTAGCACTAGCAGTTTGGTTTACCGCACTATTTGTGAAACAGGTGATGTCATCAACAGAAGTACCCGAGGTGGCCATATTGGTGCTGTGTGAGTAAAGTGGCTACAGATCCAGAAGATGCAATGCACAATGCTTCACCAACACCTCGATTGGGCGAATTTAATGAAATGTTAGATGTCCCACATTTGTATAGTCGGGGAGCAAGGCAGAAGCACTACTAATTTTGCAACACAAAACGCAGAATACTGCTTCGAAGACGAGGGTACGTTCTCAACGGTTGTTTAATCCCACAGAATAGCTAGTGCCGCATCGCAACTTAGCATCGCCATGTACACAGTCACCTCAAAAGCACTTCAGCAGATGTCGTGGCGAAATGGCTTTGTGAATGCGTGGAGGCAATTCTACTTGTCAAGTAATTCGTTGCTGAACACATCGCTTCGCACCTGTTTTGAAGAGAATCAGATTACTATGTCAGTCTTCCATCAAAACGTTCCTCACCCACACATACAATGCATCAAATAAATGAAGTTGTTAAGAGGAAGCAGAAAAGTGCTGTGGCGCGTGAAGTACATCATGCTGATGGAAGAGTGGTGTAAAATGGAACTGTGTCTGCTCCATGGGACAGAGCGAACTGTCAAGAATAGCAAAGGGGAGCTCGAATTGAAGCCCACCATCTTTTCTGAATTGCTCAGCAATGTCACTGGGGCAAATTCCAAATCCGCCCTAAATTACTGCTTGGAGTGCAAGAAAGTGCAAAATTTACAATTCAATTTTTGTGCTTTAACTTGCACTGATTATAAAGGCATCTTTAATGCGGTTGGCTTAAATGTGGCCTATTCGTTGCAGAGCACAGGGAACAAGTGAACCCAGATCTGCTTGGCTAAACCAAGCTTGACGCAACTCAGAATGAATGACAGATGGGTGCCTAGAATTCGGGACTTGAGTAGCAAATTTCTCCTATTCCTTTCTTTTAGTGAAGGAGATGGACATCAGTCTGAAGTGGAATCAACGTGCGACATTTTCTCTTACAGATCCGCCAACCTCATATTTCTCTAATCTACCGACTGACGGAGATGGATGTAGCAAAGCGCATATACCTCGAGTAGAACCATGACTGAGTGCACTGACAACTGATACAAGTGCATATGGCAGGTGTGCCCATTGTTTACCAATTTTCTCGGTCCCGAATTTAACTTCCAAGGAGTCTAATAACAGCCAGCCAATGGTAATGGAGCTCGCACGTCAATGACAGTGAATACAGTGGTCCACACCAATAAACACAGGTGCTAATAGAGGTAGGTTTCATTCATCATCGCCTGTTCCACAGTTGTCGTATGCATGTTCTGCTCAAAAATCTAATGATTTCATTGAGTCAAAGCTACATTTTACATCAAACTTCGCGTGTATTATAGCATTTGCGAGCAAAGAATCACGATGTTGGGCGAGTTAGGATGATAGGCCCATAGTGAGGATGGAGACAGTTTCATGAATTCCCACAGATCTTTGATAGTTAAATAGGCTCCGTCGGTCTTGTATAGTGCATCAAATTCCATTTGTAAAGTTACTTTCTGAGAGTAGGTGGTTGGTTCAAACGGGAACCAACAATGGACAACTGGACTTCTCAGCAGGTGACACCAAAGGTCCAAAATTTCACTCCGGTGTACGTTGAAGTCGACTATACCTAGTTATTGCAACACGAATTGTGCAGGCAAGTAGACTGCGATAATTTATCCCACGCGAACGGCTCCGCACCTCACGCACATGGCGCAAGTTAAGTGTTGAGGGCTCGGCTGCTTCAGCACATTTTAATCATCATGTCTGTGACAACCTCCAGTACTGCAAATATATCTTGCTCGTGCTATTCCTGCTTGCTTAGTCTTGGCATTCCTGAAGCTGCGGCACCAATCAGGTATTTCGTGTTTAATTGCCGAACAACTATTACCACATGGGTAATGTGAGCACAGAACGCGCAGCAAGGGCCAATTCCAAGCATTTCTCCTTTCATTTTCACCAGAAAAGGCAGAATTGAAATGACTTCTGCGAGCTCCAATGGCATTTCCCAGTCCGCACGTTATCTATTACTCCTTTGATCCCCCGACAGGTAAGGAATAGTTTTAGCACTATCGGTTGAGGGGGATTCGCTGCTCCATTCCGCTCTACTACCTAGCTGGCTACGGTCTTCTCTAATCGACTGACTGCCAGCGTCTCCAGTCTATTCGTTTAAGCAAGGTGTGCCTCGTCTCTCGCCGCATTTATATCTATCCACTCATCCATTCCATGTTTCGCGTTGCTCTTCTAATCAAATTGGCACTTTTGCGGTTGAATGCACTGATGCGCCTTCCAGCCGCATCGGTGACGCGGTGCAAGTTATGTGTGAAGGTCGTCTACGACAGTCATGGTTATTGCTGGCGGCATGAGAATGTATCGCTGTTGAACGAAACGCTGCCTCGAATTCAGTGTACTGGTAAGTGGGAGCGGTGCATTCTGCAGAAATAGAAGCAGTATAAGCGGAATGTATTGTTCTATGATAATAAGTCTTATCTTAAGCTCTTTCTGACCATATGAACAGTTTGGCTCACATATTCTCATAGTTTCATTTCCACCGATTGCGGCTCGTCTGTTTGGACAACACTCGGAACGCTCTATTGACGGGTCCTGAGGGTCTCATCATCGACAAAGAGACTTGCTGCTTCGGAACAAATGGAAGGAATAACGACTGTCCTTGTAAGTGGTCGTAGATATTCACAAATAAACGAGTTTAGCTAGCGAGACAAAATAACGGGAGGGGACGTGTAGGAGCAAGGTAAGGTTCCGCAGCACTTCAGATTGTGTCTAGCATTGTGCCACCACAACAGGTGAAGCGAAGTAAGACGAGGCGAAATTGTTCGCCTAATCATACATTCGCCTGTTTATGCAAGACAACAACTTTTTCACATCTGTCACAAACCATTTGCAATTATTATTCATCACTGCGTGGCTCCTTGACACACACGTCTACCTAAACACATCTTACTCTACCGTTTAAAATATTTTACAGTGAGGTTTTTGAATCAATGTTTTCTTCATTATGCTTGGTGAGCAATATTGCTTAATGCCCGATTTACCAGCAGATAACGACCCTCAACTATAGACATCTCTCAAATGCAAACACATTGACGCATTACAAAGTAGACTCTGTGCAAGCATCTGGAAATCAAGACCAGCAAAGAAATAGATAAATGACATGGATGCGAACGCTTGGAGACGTTCGACTGTCACATTTTGGGATGGCGCAGAGAGGAGTAGATCCAGGCACGGAATCCCGTGAGCCCGCTTGACATCGTCGACTTCCACTACTATTCACGTCGTTTCTACTTAATTAAAATTAGCTATTCTCGACAGTTTTCCATCCAACTTTGATCCGAGCACACTCAATTTCTTGCCACCCTTCGATGTGCATGATATTCACGGCGCGTCACACAACGTTCCTGCTTCGCCTTCATAATTGTATTCATTTGGACGAGGGACGCATTACATTAATTTTATTCACACATTACTTGAGTCGGTAAATTTTTATCACGCATACACAAAGCGACTTGGGCATGACTTCATATGCAGTGCTTTCAAGGTGGCTGTGTGAATGCCGGTCTTAGGATATGGCGCGATACCAGCCACTTCGTGGGGTTGAATAAATAAGAGGGTGAGTGTAAGCAAGTGTTCGAATAGATGCTTGCATATTTGACGTGCTTCTTTGCATTGTTGGCCAACGGTAGTAATTTTTATGTGCTTCACATGATTTCGCCGAAACGAGACGCTGGCGAACCACTCTGCGCAGTGGACGTGTTGATTGTGGATGAGACTGAATAGGCTGAAATGCGTTGAACTGAACAAGAACTTCTTCCTTGTGGCGCATTCAAAATGCACGTTGCTGGGATTGTCATCCTTGCTGCATTTGTGGGTGCATCGGGGAAGAGTGAATCTTGGTTATTGCATGATTCACGAGGCCCTATATTAGGAAAGGCAGCAACAGCAAAATTGAAGCGTCATGCCATTTCTTTGCACCATTTGCAATTCCACAACTAGTTGTGATATTCAGGCTCGTGTTGAGGCGTCTCGGCAGATTCGTTAGTAGAAGCAGCTTTAAGGGTGCAGTGGGTGAAGCAGGAATAAGGCGTTAAAATGTTTTCAAAGCATATACTAGTCAACATAAAAATGGCTGGAAGGCATCTGTCGGGATAATCATTTGGTAGTGTCCGGCGGAGGAAATACAATTTCGCCATAAATTATAGGCAATCCACAGCACGTCTGTCAAGCCACCTCTGTTTCTTTACAAACGTTTGTAATGGTAAAGTCGCGTTAAACGAATTCCAGATGTAATGTCACTAGGCATTTGCTTCAATCGAGTATCTGCTCATTGTGTCAGAAATGCATGTGTGTGGTATTGCCATCAGCCAGAAACTCGATCCACCGCCATTTGTAGCATTGGCCGTTTCACTGACTCAAAACCAAGCCATTGTGAAACCACGCTTGCTGAAGGAACAAATACGAAAACACCTATGCGCCACCCAAATGTGCAAACGTCCCCACAACATACACCACAACGGAGTGCAGATGATGAATACAACTGGAAGAGTTGACGGGTATTTTGTCAGATGGGCAAGAATGCCAGTACGGGCGAAGAAATGAGGCTGGTTGCGGGAAGCGTAGGAGAGAGTGTGGGAGCTCAACCGTCTGAGTCGTGACATGGTGAGTCCGGATGAGTGCACGGTTTGCACATCAACTGGCTGCGGTGGGTTGAGGTTCAAGCCAGCTTTTGTGCAAAATTGGTGCACCGTGCACTACTAAGTACACAATTCAATCCAAATTGAACAACCAAGCACACTGCGGGCAGTGCCCTTTGAATTGTACAAGAAGGAAGTTTTTCATCAAAGAGAAGAAACTGTTGCAAAATGTTGCAGACCATGCTACAACTCATTGTTAGATTGCGCGTCAGCTATTACTGGAAATCCCCATCAAAAAAGAAAGTACTCCCCTTGAAAATGTGCGGCTTCCATGAGCACATTTTTAATGGCTACAAGTCGCCGCAACGACCTGTGCTGTTATGACGGAAGTAGGTGGAATAGAAGTATGCTTGGTGCAAACAAAATATTTTAACACATTTCATGCCCTTTATAAAAGCAAGCTTGCGGAAACGACAAGAGATGTGTCAAATTAACACCTCCCAACCGTAGATCGTATAATGCATCAATGCAAAGTCAAAATTGCAGAAGAATGCGGCTTCTTTGAGAAGCAGAGCAGTGATTGTGCTAAATTTTGGAACGTTGTGACAGCATCATACAAGGAATTCGAAAGAAGAGCAGTGCTACCAGTTCACTGTTTTCCCTACTAAATCACAGCATATTGAAATTGAAAGGCGTGAGTCATTAAAGCACATCACCAGCATGCTCTCTCAGCAAATCTGCTGCATATATCATGTACTTGGTTGAACATAAAAGTAAAAAATAATGCTAATTCTAAAATGAGAGCAATCGAAGTTGGCTGTAATGGCTTCGAGACACATAGGTAGGCGTTGTCATCACACATGTGTTTGTTTAACTCATAATGAACTGATGATTATTGAAACGTGACGGTGACATTAGCCCACGCACAGTGCCAAAGCAGAGGTTTCGCTCGTTTATTTGCAAGCCTTTTTTCAACTAGCATCTCACCGTAAGAGGCCTTTCTTGGAATGTGATTCTAGCTTGATTAGGCAGTAGCTTCACAAGTGGTGTCGATCACTTCCCACTTCCGATTACACTCCCAATAAGTCTCTTACTTACTTGACCGCGGCTAATTAAGGAGCACGATATTCGATGGTTCATAGCTTATAGCTTAAATCTTGAAGAGCGAGAATGTTAAGCACATTGTATGGTTTTAAAGGTGAGCAAAGTCCTGACATTTGCCAACGATCTGATCGAACCAGATTAGGGAGGTGATTGCATAAGTGTAATTGGGTAGATCATCCTGATTCTCACATTCGGAAACACCTAAGTGGCATGAATTCACGGAACTTCGACACCTTGATGCTTTCGCCATCGCTCAGGAGTTGCTACCACAAACAAGTCTACTTTCAACACCTACCACACACAGTCGTCGTATGTTTGCTGCCCTTTCGTACTGAGCAGCACCCACTCACTACATCATTTGTCAAATGTACTTCAGACGGACACTATCCTACTGTGTGTGCTATACTCCTCTCTTCTCCTATTTACCGGCTCAAGAAAAGATAAACATAGCTATTGGCCACAATGGGAGTCAAGAACTGCTCACACAAGACCTTTAAGCTAAAAAATGGCCATTGGTTGGCTGAACCTAGCAGGTTGTATGGGTTTTACTCTCTTCTGCAACCGCCTATTTACAATGATCTCTAATGGATGTTTGCTCAGACAAATATACATCTTCCCATATTGAGGTTTCTTAAACACACCTCCGTTTGAGGTCTACTGCTTTGTGCGATACGATCATCTCTGCGCCTGCTGTGTTTGCATGCAAGCATCGACCACAGCAAAATGCTATCACCAAGAACGACTATGGTTTTGGCCTGCTTTAGCATGTACACCATTGGGAATGGAACCCTAGGTGTGGAGTCAAGAAGTCGGAATCCCTTCAAGAGCGTCAATTCGGTGTACGTTTGAGGCGATGACTACAATGCAAATGAGGACAATGTGGGAGCTGCTCAGGGCGCTTACGTGATTGCGAGCGTCCTGTCTTCTCACTGCTGTGACTCTACCTAGAGGGAGCACTTCATTGACATGAGAATGGATAATAAAGAACATGCTGAGGAATGAAAAATCACCAAGTGAAGCGGTGTTATTTGCGTTTACATTAAGCTAAACACAACACCGTAAGCATTCTTTTCGAAAAGCACAAGCGCGCTGCAGGGACAAAAGTGATGATGGCGAACAGTGAGCGACTGAGGAAAAGAGCAAGAAATGGAGTAGTTTTATGTGTCATTCGTGACAACCACCAACGAATTGGGAGCTCTAGCATTCTGTACACGCGGTAAGTGTACGAGTTTTACGTAGAAGTAAAACTTAGTAGGCAATGAGCTATCAAAATCATGGCCAGATTTGGCTTCATCTGACTCTCACATTTTGTGGCGTTGCTGAATGCTTTGCACGGGGAATCTGATTGATGATGCAGATTCGCGAGGGCCAATTCAACCAAGAAGAAGGAACACAAGTAAGAGTGTATTTACAGCACTAAAAGATGACATGGATGTGGGGATGTGAATGTATTACAACGGTTGGGCTCTCGAAAGTTAACTGGCAGCATGTGCGTGGGACGTAAGGGCGTTCGATTCGGTTGAAGCATCACAGTCAACGCGCGTCCATAGTTCATCCTGCATCAACTCGGGAAAGTCAGCCTCAACATACACTGGGGTGTAATATTGCACCATTTATGTGTCATTCGTGACAACCACCAACGAATTGGGAGCTCTAGCATTCTATACACGCGGAAATGTGTACGAGTTTTACGTAGAAGTAAAACTTAGTAGGCAATGAGCTATCAAAATCATGGCCAGATTTGGCTTCATCTGACTCTCACATTTTGTGGCGTTGCTGAATGCTTTGCACGGGGAATCTGATTGATGATGCAGATTCGCGAGGGCCAATTCAACCAAGAAGAAGGAACACAAGTAAGAGTGTATTTACAGCACTAAAAGATGACATGGATGTGGGGATGTGAATGTATTACAACGGTTGGGCTCTCGAAAGTTAACTGGCAGCATGTGCGTGGGACGTAAGGGCGTTCGATTCGGTTGAAGCATCACAGTCAACGCGCGTCCATAGTTCATCCTGCATCAACTCGGGAAAGTCAGCCTCAACATACACTGGGGTGTAATATTGCACCATTGCTGTCGTCGCCTGCTGTGAAGTCCAGCTGTTCACTGTTTGGATGCGTTAAGGTCCACCAACCTATCCGCAGAAGGCAATTCAGAAGGGCAATGGAAGTGTTTTGTAATTGTAACCTAATATTCTACCAGTAAAAATCTGACAAAATAAGCCCGCGAAAGTGTGATACGTTTGCACAAATATGAAAGAATATGCAAATTTGAGTAAAAGGGTACATTTGCTGTGGTGAAAAATGGAATTCCTGCGCTGAACATGCATGAGGTGACTGTGGATGGTGGTGATGATAAGAGGTGGTGATGGTGATGAATGAACGAAACCCACCCCTGTTAGCACCTGTGGCTATTGGAGTAGAACAATGCATTCGCTGCAACATATAGACGTGCAAGCTCCAGTTTCATTGGCTGGCTACTGACAGACCTCTCAGAAGTTATTCTAAAAATAGCAAAATTAGTAAGTAAGGTGCACACTCACAGCATGGAAGTGAGATTTACAGTAACTCGATCATTTGTAGCTGCTGCATTGTGTCAGGACTTTATTAAGCTTATTGGTGGTCCACAACTTTGTTCTACACAGCATTGGTACGCTTTCAAGCATTCCTGCTTTCAAACCGCATGGTTTTGAGCGAGCAAAACCTGGTGGCATGGTGAGGAATGAAGCGGTATTTTGGGGTGCCATTTGCAAGTGATGTGGCTGAGCACTTTGAGTTATTCAATTGCTAGTACCTCATTTTCAAGAAAATAGTTGGCGAGATGCGTTTTAACTGTGATTACCAAGCTTGTGCACGCGTTGGTAGCTGTGCTGATTCCATAGGAGTTAAGGATCTCTATGAACTAAATGCAGCTCTTCGTTGCAACTCATAGGCAGTCTGATTGGGATGAGGTCTGTGAAGATCAGGGCAGGTGTGTTTAGCCTCCATCAAATAGACAGGCTGCATTCAGCTACGAAGCAGAGGAGGGCGGCTCACGTTGCTACTGAGTCAGATTGATGCTCTTTTCCTTTCCTCAACAGCAAAGGCAAACAAGAGAATCAAAATATTTGCTTATCGGGTTCCCGAATGCAAGGTCTCCTCGATATGCTGTTTCATTCGTAGTGTTCTGCAATTAGTCCTTGTTAGATGAGGGGAATATTGGTGAATGCATAATCGCAGAGGCGCTAGTTATCGACGCGACCTGTAAATGTAACTATTAGCAAGTTCGTTTTAGGTTCCAAAGGAATGTAGCTCAGAGCTAGCCACTTGCTTCGGTAGAAAAAAAACGTTTGCTTAGTTCGTGTTAATTATTTGTCTAGGTTGATAATCTCCCCTCACCGACTCTTCCTTCCTGCACTCATCCGCCTTTCTGACTTGATTTCAAACGATTTACAAGCAAACTTCGCAGCAGTTGATTTATTCTTTGTGGCTGCCCACTTTCTGCTCCAACTGGCTGTTGTCACACTCACGCACCATTCTAATCAGATCTGACATTAAGCACGTTAAAGGCAGTTCAGACCACACATGCTTTATTAAGATATTCATTTGGTTTGCGCTATAATAGGTCAATAGCTCTAGCAATGTTTTGGGACACTAATTGCAACGCACACCTTTAGGTGGCATGGAAAGGAAATGGGTCTTTTATGTGAAGAATTGCGGACGCTCAAGAATAACTACCTCTCAGTATAAATGCTGAGGCATTTCTATTACACTGTGTGCATGGAACAGTAGCATGCGATGCAAACAAGTCAGTGCTATAAAATTTAACGAATGCTCAAGAAGAACACACTCATTTTCCCTCCGCTGTCAAATGCTTTATTCTGGTAATACACTTTCTCCATATCCTATGCATATCCAAATGTGAAATTGTTTTGCTGACTAAATGCTACCCTTTGAACGCATTCCCTCAAGTGGTGAGTTTCAAATCCTTTATGCACTGGTCTTGGAACTCACAGGTTTGTAAAGACTGAATTTCAGTTTGGTTGTCCTGACTCTTTCAGCCACGGCGGAGGTTTGGTAGACCAAATTGGCTTGAATATGGCCTCGTCATTGCACGGCATAAAGGATATTTTCAAGGCGGACTGCAGTTGACAAAGAGGACCTACTAGTCCTCTTTTTCCAGCAATGCTTTTAGTGTCGTTAAAATGATATCAGCCCAACCGCAACGCACGCCGAATTTTGTTGTTCTCGAAGGCGCCATCCTTCCCTATTCAGGTAAGGGTCAACATTATTTTGTGTCTCTGGCAATCTTCTATGCACATAGCATGCTCAATAGAGATGGCTTATAGAGAGTCAGATTAAGAGAAAACATCATTTCTTTTATTGAAACAACGCTCCGAAAGGCAACAGAGGGACATCTCAATGTCCACTGTTTCGAGTCTTGGTAAAGGAACGTATTAGCACACCTGCTCGTGGCGTTGAAGGAGCAGTCGAAATTCCCAAAGCTGTCAACCCATCCTAGGAGTGCAGACCTTCAAGTAAATGAAAGTCTCCAGCGTTGCAGGTGTTGGCGCTACGTTGTGCGTGGGCCCATGTCAACATCAAGATGACGAAATCATAAAATGCCTCCCCACTTAAACAAACAAGTACGGTGTATAGACACCCCCTCATTCTCCTCTTAGTCATTACAAACAACTCACATTTTTGCCTTTTGAAAAGGCACATTCCTCTCTTTGAGGCGGACCATGGATGACCTCGTTTGTATGCATCCTGTTTGACTTACCATAGCGCTTCAACCTATTTTCGCTTGTTCTCTCTCCACAGCAAGCTAATGTATCGCACAAAACTGGTCCAGTCCTCTGTTGCGGACTCGTTCACACTAAAGAAAGCGCATTGTTCTACACGAATAACTCCGGATCACCGTTCTTTGCAATCAACCGCTAAGACAAGACAGCTCCTTCTAGCTTACTTTTGGCACAAGGCAAGATATGCGTGGCAATCTATCGCTAGGAGGCAAAGGAGTAACATATTAAACATTGTTTATTCGAATGTGGTTTTGGAGCATTGTTTTATCAAGATAGCCTAACCTGACTTTATGTCACTCTTGTGTCCAACACTTTGTTAGTGCATTTGAACTAGTGAGGACTGTCCCTAGGCTGACGCATAAGTGAGCAAAGTTACTCAAAGACGTAGCAATGGATGAGGTGGGGAAGAGGGGTAGACGCAGCTATGAACAAGAATCCTATCCTGTTTTCCTTTTAAAAAACGCCCATGCATGCACTAAAAAGTCGACCTGCTGCGATGTTTTAAGCCAAATAATGCAATCCTTCAATCGTCTTTCTAAATAATGAAGAGAGGTAAAGCCTGCTGGAAGACGAGCATTCTCAAAGTAAGTGTTCAGTTCCGTCATTTGGGTTATCACCGATTGCCTCATATTCGCGAAAACACTCCGCCTAATGTGGTCTTCACCCTTCATAACACAGTCTCGTTAAAACTGTGTGCAGATGGGAGGCCTCCCTCAATTTACTGGTTACCACACTTTGCTGTTTAAACCGCAACTGCGAAAAGTGGGAGAGGTTTGGTTGATCTAGGGCAGTTAAATTATTCACAACTTAAATTTGGACATTGATGCAAGTTAAAATCAAATGGAAGTTGTGCGGTTGTAGGTGAATGAACAACTTATAAACACACACCGTCCTAAAATTGTACGATGATATGTCTCGTAATGAGATGGCGTTATTGAATGAACTCTGCTCCAGTTCATTTTGGTCGAGTCAATGTATACTAGCTATTGATATGCATTGCCTTGTGTTCCAGAGTGAACCACGGCAGCCTCCCAACATGACTCATAGATTTCAGCATAGTGGCAGACGAGGCTATTCTATGAAAAAACGCAAACTTCGCACATCGTGTAGTAAAAATGCTTAAGGTTGAATGATGTAGGAGAAAAAATGCACGATCTTTTTACAAAAGCCGAAACGGAGTGACAAAGACTTACACTGTTTGGACTCCAATCCCAAAATATGCTGGTCACATATTGCAATATCATATGCTCATATGCAGAGAAGCATATCCATCAGTCACAACTGAATACCACTTTGCTTAAAGCCCCAGCATTTGCAGTGCGATAAGTTGGTCTAGTGTATTTCGGCGTTTCTCGAAGTTGCAGCCAAAGTTGTGCACATCTTGGCGCGTCCAATTCGACGCTTTGCGAAAATGCACGTGAGATTTGGCGTACTAACTCAAGGCTGCACGTGAGATTTGGCGTACTAACTCAAGGCACGTGATTGAGCGTCGAGGCTTAAGCACTGCTTGTGCAGGGGATGAGATGCATACCTAGGCAAGATGTGGAAAAGTCAGTGTTATATATGGTTCTGTGATCTTGTCCGCATTCAATCAGCAATACGCTTTGAGGACGTGCCAGATGAAGTGAATGGGGCCCATACCACTGGCAATATCCATTCTAATTCATTCGTTCTTTTCTTGAGAATTTTCTATTGACCACACAGCGATTAACCTTTACATTGCCTCTGGTACTTATTTTATCTGACCTATTCCCAAATGCACTCCTCGTGCTTCGCAACAAGGAAAAAAAATCAGCACATCAAAAGACGTTGGCCCCCTCTAATTCATGACTACAAGTAAAGCGCTGTTTGGGGTCCGGATATGTGTTTGCGGACGGCTAAGTACAGCGAAGACCGCACCGGCCAACTAATCCTTTCAAATGGAGGCCACGCAAATATGGCACAAACTGCTTCAAAAATGGCACACAAGGCCACTCATTTATACCTTAACATTGACACTCGTAGGTAGGCTCGAAAACCAGCAAATTCTCTGGCAAAATAATAAGCGCCTTGATAAAACAAAACATCAACATATTTAATGGAGCCATGAGTAAGTGCACTGAAATAATAAGCGCCTTGATAAAACAAAACATCAACATATTTAATGGAGCCATGAGTAAGTGCACTGCCATGACTGATACGTTTGCATATAGTAACCGTGCACATAAGTTACCAAATTTTACTGTTCTTAGTATAACATCTAAGAGGTCTAATAGCAGCCGACCAATCATACTAAATCCCGCTCGTCCATAAATGACAGCGAGTACAGTGTTCCACACCAATAGCCACAGGTGCTAACTGAGGTAGGTTTCACTCCTTCGTTCATTCATTCATTCATTCATTCATCATCGCGGAATCCCACGATTATCTTAAGTTGCAGGCGTATGATATACAAATTTCCATTTCAAAATTACATCCTGCAGGTAGGTGGGTGAGCTGTAAATCAACCAAACGATGGACAGCGGGGCTGCACAGGAGGAGACGACAACAACGGGGCACAATTACACTCCGGTGTACGCTGACACCGACTATCCCGAGTTGATGCAGGATGAGCTGTGGACGCACGTAGACAGCGATCATTAGACAGCGATCATCCATCCAACGGGAAGGACTCTGCACTGCACACACATGGATCAAGTTAACTTTTGAGGGTTGACTGCTGTGATACACTCCCAACCCACATGTTTGCGACACCTATTTATGCTGTAAATACATTCTCACATCTATTTCGTCCTCGTGTTTGAGTTGTCTTTCACAAATCTGCATCATCAATCAGAACTCCTATCACAAGTTGCATCATCAATCAGAACTCCTATCACAAGGATTGAGTGAGCAGAGGACGCACAGTAGAGGACAATCCCAAACCTGCCCCCACGACTTTGGTTTCATCATCCACTTGTGGCTAAACTAGGCGTGGTATGACTTTCATCGTTCCTCGCTATGAAGGCAGTAAATGACCGACTTCCAGAAGATTGGATGCATTTTCTAGTCCACACCTTGTCTACCATCGATTTTAACACTGTTTGCCAAGATTAGATGATTTAGAGTACAGACTACGAAGCAAGATGTGATGGGTGATTCCTTTCACAGATTTTTGCCGCACAGCTAAAAATCCAGTCCTTATCGCGCAACAGTTCCAGATATGTAGTTTTGGACAGAAGTGAAGTATAATTTTGCATGAATGCTATCATCTGTCACGAAGCCCAGCTGACCACTTCTGTTACTCTGAAACCTACTTGCCCACAGATTGTACCACAACCAACGCTGATATAGTAAGGAAACATTTGTTTGACACCGCAGCCATCCTTCCCCTTGGCATGACCTTTCTTCCATTTCTCAAAACAAGAGGATAAAAGGTAGTTTGGGCACTATTAGAACTGTGCAGACTCCAGTTTTGCGCATCACTTTGAATTTCAACCATTGTCAACGATTGCAAATAAATACAATCGACCACAAATTGAGGGTAATTCATTTTCTGAACCATCCATACCTATTCCAGTTTACCCACATGCAGGCACAATAGTGACGCTCAGACAGCAGCGAATTGAACGAGGCTGTGTCGAATACTGAACGACGCATTAAGTGGAGGGATTTTCAGAACGTGGAGCAATCATTGGTAGTCCAAATGATGACGCTGAACATTCACTTTGAGAATGCTTGCCTCCCAATAGGTCTTATCTCTACTTCTTGAGGAAACAACGAAAAATCCACGTCAATTAGCTCGAGGCATCTCAATGTGCGGACTTTTCAGTTCACATTCCCCAAGTGTGCATGTAGGCGATTTCAGATAGGAAGGTTGAAGAGAAGTCTTGTCAGTAGCCGCGTCTCCTCCACTACCTTAGTCCAACTCCTGTCATGCCTTTCAATCATCTCATGTAATAATGCGTCTGTCTTGTCAGTTTAGGCTGCGAGAGTTCGCATCAGTTCAAAGACAGGAACACCGTCAAATGCTTTATCAAATCCAGGGAAAGACTAGCGACATATGCGGCACAAGAACGACGTAGAGTTAACTTTGACAGTCATGATGAAGACATGGTTCTAAAACTACATCCGGCTAAACAATGCTTAGTATATTATTCATCTGACATCTATCGTTCTCTTCCCACTTACTTTTCTCGTTGTGCTACAAGTATGCGTGGAAGAAGAAGCAGTCCCTTCTTAGCAGTGGATCACAAAGCGTGCTGATCTTGAGTCATTTGTGCAGGTGGATGTGCCTTTTTAAGTGGATGAGTCTGTAAACAACAACAGAAAGTGTTGTCGTGCAATGCATTGGTTTACTGAGGTGATAGCAAATGAAGGAGCCTGGTGAGGAGCGGTATTGCGAGCTGCCATATATTCAACTAGTACAGAGCATGCGGAATGCAAAATGACGTTCCAATTCACGCAACTTCTCCATAATATTTATTCACCGATTACTTGGTGGGCGTCGTATTCTTGTTTGACTGCAATTTGTCCAATGTGAACCCTACAAACAAGGTTGAACATATTTCGCTCTACAGGAGAGAATAGGCATTCTTTAGAGGAGCAAGTGTGACCGCGTTACAACGAATGAAAGGAGAATGCGGAGGCGTTAGTGCAGCACACTCGTTTGTTTAGGTGAGGGATCACATATTGTTTCGTTACATTGATTTCGAGACGAGCCCACGCACAGCGTAGTGCTAGAACCAGAGATGTTGGAGACTTCCGTGCATTAAAAGGCTTGCACTCCTGATTCTCTCCAGGTTGCTCCTAGCTCATACTTTAATGATGTTTTTGGCTTTGAACTTTGTAGATTTGAAGCTGTTTCTACTAACTATACTGCTGAGTCGCGCCAACACAGGCCGCACCGTCGTGCGCGGTTGCGGCGTTCAAATGGCATAGAGCAGGTAGAGGAGAACTAACGGGGTGGCTTCGCACTCCGATTTTGCTGTTGCTGCCTTCCAAGTGCAGAACTCAATTAAGCATGTGATACTTAAGATCTGCCCTTCTTTGTAGCAGTCCTTAATATAAAGATGGCCTCACCGTTGTGGGATACGAAAAAGTGATTTACTGCTGACTGCATTCAGCTACAAGATCCTACATACCTTGGATCGTTCGTTGACAGTTCACTTAACACGCATGGCAAACTCGTCATCTTCGTTTTCGAAGAGGATGCTCAAAATATTTATGATAACCTGGCAAATCTCCTCAGTGTTCCCAAGCTTCGAACATGCAGGTTAGGCGATGAGAGCAGGAGTGGTGGATGATGGCATCCTTGCAAGTGGAGAACCAACAAATGACTATTCTGGACTACTCAATCACATCACTATGAAAATGGCGCATAAATGGAATCATTCCCACCCGTAACTATATAGTCGTAGATAGGATCGGTGCCATGCAAATGCTCTGGAAAAAGAAAATGGGCACCCTGATGGAGCAAATGGTAAACGCATTTTATTGAGCCATGGTAAACGTGCTGAAGTAACTGATACATTTGCGTATGGTAGACGTGCACGTAGGTTACTAAGAATCAGCGCCCTTTGTTTAACTTCTAAGGTGTCTAATAATAGCCAGCCAATGATGAGGAAGCTTGTTTGCTTATAAATAACACCGAATACAATGCTCCACACCAGTAGCCACAGGTGCCAACCGAGGTAGATTTCCTTCATCATTGCGAGATTACACAGTCATCTCATACATGTTCTGTGTTAGGATTTGAACTTCCACCACAACAACGCCACGTTCTGCACTCGACCTTGCACATTCTCTCATATCTGCATTACCATCATAGCAGGACCGGATTGTTAGGCACTTTTAGGGAAGGGTAGATGTTCGTGGAATCACTCGAATATCTAAGAGTAAAATAAGCTGTGTTGCAATTGTATGATGCTTTAATTCTCATTTCCCAAATCTCATTCTGCATTTAGGTGAGTATACGTAATCACAACCACACAATGGACAGCTGGACCTCACAGCAGGAGACGACAACGTCAGTGCAGAATTACACTCCCGTGTACGTTGAGGCCGACTATCCCGGGTTGATGCATGACGAACTGTGGACGCACGTTGACTGCAATCATGCGTCCAATGCGAACGACTATGCATCTTTCACACATGAATCAAGCTAACTACTGAGGCTTCCACTGTTGTGACACATGCCCATCCCCATGTTCACCAATCGTCCAGTGCTGTAAATATATTTCTACTTTTAATCCTTTCCTGTTTGATCTTGGCATTTGTGAATCTGCACCACCCACCAGATTTCTCGTGTCGACGTGTCGCACAACTATTATCACACGGGACAAGTGAACAAAGAATGCACACTAGAGGACAATTCAAAACAACCTTTAGCAATTTCGGTGCTTTAATTTGCTTGTATCCAAGCTAAGTGTGAGTTGACTCCTTGCTTTCCTACCTAACCTGGCAGAAAATGACTGACTTCTGGAGGATTCGAAGGTATTTCCTAGTCCACAAATTATCAATCATTGCGTAAATCCCACACCACAAAGTAAATACTTTTAAATGATACCTGAGCAGAGCATTTGCACCACCAAGCAGACCACAATGCATTCTGTGAAAAAAGATGCCATTGTGCAATGCTAGCAGCACAGTTGTTTCTACAATTCATCGAGCAGTAATTCTGGATGGACAGGTTAGGAGCAACAGAAGCATGGTTTCGCACGATCTCTATCACCTCTCACGAATCCAATTTGGCCACTTCTGCTGGTGCGCACCCTACCTGCCTACGGATGTACCGCCATTTATACTACCACATTTGGCAAGCATGCTTGACCTCGCAGCTAGGCTTTGCGTGCACGTGGGTCGCCGCATTCTGCTCCTACACTCGCAAACAGATGTGCAGACATTCAAACCTTCTTCTTAACATTTATTGCTCATGTGATTGCCAGACCGCCTTCTTTGTGGTTTGACCTTGGCTCCACACACAGCGCACCCTCCTCAGTAGAGCCGCCCTAAGACACCAAGTCGCTTTGTAATCTAAGTCTTAAATAACTGCCATCCTATTAATATGCAGGATCAGAAACGACGTGAATGGTTGTGGAATTTGACGACGTCAAGCCTGAAATCGTGATTCTTTGCTCGCGAATGCGAAAATGCACGCGAAGTATGATGTAAAATGTAGCTTAGATTCAATGAAATTATTAGATTTTTGAGCAGAACATACATACGATAGCTGTGGAATAGGCGATGTTGAATGAAACCTACCTCTATTAGCACCCGTGGCCATTGGTGTGGAACGCTGTATTCACTGTCATTGAAGTGTAAGCCAAGCTTACTTACTGAACGGAGAGTATCAGATAGTGGCTGGCGGCTTTGTACGGTGCGATTCTATGCAGTCCAATCGGTCACCATAACTCCTAGTTTGGAATTGGAGGTTGCCTATTCTTCCCTCCGTGACCCCACTTGCTTCTTTGAGTGTGAAGAACTCGACCCCTTCTGCCTGTTGGAATGCGAGCATTACATCGGAAGTGAATAAGCACCGCGGCACTGTGGCAACTGATGTTATGGAATTCTCACGTGGTAAAATTGTGGTATTATCTGCGAGTGGTAAAGACCTAGAGCAGAAGTTGTAGCATCCCGGTGCCCATAAGGGCATCCACAGGAGCAGCTTTAGGACAGTGCAAAAGATATTTTACTAAAACGAGAAAGAGATGTAGTTGATGTGGTAGGTGTTTTCTGAAGGCGAAATGCCCACACGGACCACCGCGTAGCTAATCAAGACTTTCTTACGCTCTAACAGGTAGACTATCGAGTTGGTGGAAACACGCTTGCTAGGAAAGGCCTCCAAGAATGAGCATTAGTAGGTCGTTAGCATACTACGCCAGGTCGTTAGCTTAGAAGTAATGCCTGAACAATGGAAATGCTATTAGGTAAATTTATGAATGTCTAACACTGAGGCCGAGAAAAAGCGAGATCCTGAAGCGTGCTTAGGATCCATAGGGTCTCATTATACCCTAATGGAAATGATAACTCCAAGAATGATAAGCAAATATTCCCTTAGGTGCAGTCACTTTCTACACCTTCACATTCCTCCCAACCTTTAACTATTGCGTGGATGAAGCTTTGGGACATCACTGCCAAGCGCATGAGGACGGCTTCTCCTCTTTGTCTTGTCCATGAGAGTAAGCTGCTTGAATTGTTGGGGTGCACACCTAATGATCTCACATCTAAATCGATTTCTTGTTCAAATTTTGGATATAGAGCACGCCCGTAATTGCGCCAACTTCCCGCCACCAAACTTCTGTTCAATGTCAGGATCATCGTGGAATTGGTCAATGTGGTGCGCAGTGTGAACACAGCTTCATTGGTGGAGATCGTCACTGATAGACATGGAAAGACCTCCCACTTGTGTGTGCCTTCTTAGTGGCTTAAACACACATCAATTTGCCTCATTGTTAGGGAATTTGAACCCTTTATCACTATACCATATTCTACTATGCTGCGCCTGCAGTGTTTGTGGGTACGAGTGGATATCGCCATTCCATGTGCCACGCAGTCGTTCTCGTTCACAATCAGCATCGTCTATTGCCACACCATTACTGCATGTGGCATCATGATCACGATGCTTGGACAGGGCTACACCACCACATCTGTGGAGGGTATTGGTACTCATACTAGGGCACACCTGCCACAGCCGTCGCTCTTGCCACTTTCTGTGTCGTACGGTACCATCACGGTATCATCAAATTCAATGCCTACAAACATAAAATTGTCATCTTTTTCTTAGTAGTTTCTTGCTACCACAAGGCACACAGTGAATTATGGCTTAGATCGTAGCATTTTAATCTGTTGTAAAGCCCATCGTCTGCTTGAACTGTTCTTTCCTAAGGTCCATTTACTGTGACATGAAGCGAACGAGGAGGTTTGAGAAGGTGGCTCAATATTGCATATGCGAACATCTAAGGGACAATGATATATCAGAATGTGCTTTGACTCATACAAGATTGTGGTCACGCAGTCGGTTAGGCTGTGGAAAATGCCATTAAGGCTACGTATAAAATGGGAGGGTTGGAAGTCAAAAGAAAACGCAGGCTTTGTCTTCAAGTGAACTATGAACGGCTGCGAGGCGGGTGACACACGCATTAAATGGCAGCAATCTACTGATTCTCATGCATGACAGTAGATGCATCTCCGACTTTTTAATTTGCTTTAAGTTTAATTTCGCCAGATAGATTTGCTATTGGCTTAAACTTTTCTAGGTCAATTGGATTAATTCCTATGAAAATTTTGTCCGTACTTTAAGGTCACGTGCAAAGCCATTGAAGAATACCTCATGTGCTCAAAATGACGAAATGCTCGAGGACCTGTACTTGTATCCAAGTAATAGAGATGCAGCTGTCCCTCACTCCAGCTTTCCTTCCGACATTGCCTATTCGAAACAAGGGAACACTGCAGGGAGTTGTTAGATCATCACAAATAGTTTGAGCTTCCCCCGTGAAGTCGAAGATGGTGATGGCTTCCAGAACCACATGATGGACTTGTCTTGTGTGCTGGATGCACTGGAACCAATTCAATGGCAGTAAGAATGTCAATGGAAGAACAGAACATGTAGGCGCCGTTGCTGACTCCGACCTTCCCCAGAACTATTCTTCATGTTCTGCAACGGCGAGGCCATCTTCAAGCTGATGGGCACCACGATGCCTTAGAAATCAGTGAAAGTTTAAAGGCTAATAAATTTGATGGTAGTTTTTTTCATCAAAGAGAAAAATTTGTTGCAAAATTTCGCAAACCGTACTACAACTCCTAGTTAGATTGTGCTTTAGCTATTACCCGAAATCCCAAATCAACAAAGAAAGTATTCCTCTTGAAAATGTGTGACTTCCATGAGCACATTCTTTAATGATTACAAGTCGACGCAACAACCTGTGCTGTTATGCTGGAAGTGGATGAAACGGAAGCATGCCTGATCCAACCAAATGGTGGCTTCGAATGCTTTCTGAGGAATGAGATTTCATGCAAAATCACTTGTTAGGCATTCATTAGGCGTAATTTTTGAATTCCACTAACATAAGCAAATGCACTCAAAAGGTTTCTTGAGAGGCAAAACTCTTCACTCCTTTATTAGTCGCTGTTCGTTCAGAACTTAGACAGATGTTTGACAATATGGCCAAGATTTGCCAAATGCTTCAAGCAAGGCAGTAAAACAAACTTGTTGGTTGGCCGGAATCGTCGAATAGGGCAAGCTGCTGTGGCATCGTAACACTTTTAAGTCGACATATGAGAATGGGTGGAATGCAATCACACTCCCTTCCCGCAGCCGCTGCTGCCTTTCCAGATGTAGAGTGCCGTTGAACATGGAATGATTTAGATCTGTCTTTCCTCCAGCGATTATGCGTGCAATAAGAATAATTATTCTAGCCACGTGTAGTCCCAATGCACCGCGTGAGCGGAGCAATTATTCATGTAAGCCCACTCAATGCCTACCAGTCTTTCCCACCATTGATGCTACCACAGTGGCTAAATTTCCTCCAGCGCCTCATAGTAGGGTTTCTATAAATTGCAGATTAGCTGCACCAGACAGCCTAAGAGGTAATACACGAACAAAAATCCTTCATCGTAATCACAGGCGAAGTAACATGTCTAATAGGCAGGCATGAACTCAAACACCTGCCCACACGCCTCCTCACTTTTAGACCTAACATCTCACAGCAGCCTGAATCGCGTCCATCCCTAAATCCGACGTTCACATTTTTACCTAAAAAGCATTAAAACAGGCATGATAGTTGAAATGCACATCATTTCGCATCTATCCAAAAAAGCAAACGTCTATTACTGCAGAATATAGGCATGAACACTACAGCTAGCAGGAGACCACACAGAATTGTGTCTCATCTGCACTCTGAATGCATTACTTGAATGAGATTGTTGAGTAGAGGGATTAATAATGCTGAGGTACGGCGATTGTGCATACGAAAGTGTGGAGTGAGCGGAATTGGATTAGTTCGATGACATGGCAAATTATCAAAATTTGGTTTCTCAAGGCCACAAATTAACACCGAGTAAAGCTTGCTCAGTCCGCTAGGTACACCTCAATGCGCGAAAGCGTAGTTGATTTGTAAACCGCAATTCATCCCCATGAAGGAGCTGCCCCAAAGGAGGGACTAACCATGTGCAGAAATTAACTATTGAACGATGGATGAAGCCATCCGACCTAGGCACCGAATTCATGCAGACTCCTCCAAAATGCAGTTCACCTGCCTATACAATTTGTTGAATTATTTGAAGCACACTCTTTGCAGCTGTAGTTAAATAAATGTGTCCGACGTCTATTCAAGTGCACTCCTTCCCCATTGAAGTGAGATTTATTGCAACTTTACCGATAGCATCAGCACGAGTTGCATTCTAAGCTACATTTGGATGTTCTTGAATAAGTTACCCGAAACCGTACAACTCGTTGGTGGTAGTGACGAGTCGAAAGGATTCAATAGTCTCCAATGCAGCAAAGTCAGCCTTTTGCTGTAAATCGCATGCGGTCTAGTTGAGAACTGGTCAGCAGAAGTCTTTGACAGAGACCGCATTGGAAAATATTTTGTGTGTGGCCGACAGGGACTCTGGGTGAAAAGAATGCAACAATTCCATCTTCCATGCACTGTGAAGTCCGCGTTCTGTTTCCAAATATCATTAGCGTTTAAAGATGTAAAGGCAAAACATTGCACGCAACCTCTTCCTGCTGCTCACTATCAGTTCACCCATGTAAATCCCTCATCTCTAATCGAGTCAACCCTTATAACCCATAGGCGTTATGAAGCACAGGGAAGATATGTACCAGATTCTCATGCGCTACAAAAGAACACGTTGGTGGTTGGGTCACATCAGTTCTTTTATCATCTATCAAAGTGTTTTAACACACTTCATGCCCTTTATAAAAGCAAGCTTGCGGAAACGACAAGAGATGTGTCAAATTAACACCTCCCAACCGTAGATCGTATAATGCATCAATGCAAAGTCAAAATTGCAGAAGAATGCGGCTTCTTTGAGAAGCAGAGCAGTGATTGTGCTAAATTTTGGAACGTTGTGACAGCATCATACAAGGAATTTGAAAGAAGAGCAGTGCTACCAGTTCACTGTTTTCCCTACTAAATCACAGCATATTGAAATCAAGAGGCGCAAGTCATTAAAGCACATCACCAGCATGCTCTCTCAGCAAATCTGCTACATGTATCATGTAACCCGTTGAACGTGTAAAGTGGAAAATAATGCTAATTCTAAAATGAGAGCAACCGAAGTTGGTTGGAATGGCTTCGAGACACATAGGTAGGCGTTGTCATCTCATATGTGTTTGTTTAACTCACAATGAGCTGATGATTGTTTAATCGTGACGGTGACATTAGCCCACGCACAGTGTCAAAGCAGAGGTTTCGTTCGTTTATTTGAAAGCATGCCTTATTTAAAGGAGTGTCTCACCGTTGAAGGCCCTTCTTGGAAGGTGATTCTAACTTGATTAGGAAATAGCCTCACAAGTCGTGTCGATCCCTTCCGACTTCCCGCTACACTCCCACCAAATCTCCCTCCTACTTGACAAGGGCTAATTAGGAAGTACGACGTTTGATAGTTCATGGCTTAACTCTAACTAATTGAAGAGCGAGAACACTAAGCCCATTGTATAGTTTCGAAGATGAGGAAGGCCCTGACATTTGCCAACGATCTGATTGAATTAGATTAGAGAAGTGATTGCATACGTTTAATTGGATAGATCATCCTGATTCTCACATTCGAGAACACTTCAATGACATGGTTTTAGAGGAATTTTACACCTAGATTTTTTTCTGTCACTCAGGAGTTGCTACTACAAACTGGTCTACCCTCAACACCTAACACGCACAGTCGTCGTATGTTTGCTGCCCTTTTGTGCTGAGCAGCACCCACTCACTAAATCATTTGTCAAATGTACTTCAGACGGGTAAGCTTCAGTTTCATTGGCTGGCTACTGACAGACCTCTCAGAAGTTATTCTAAAAATAGCAAAAATTAGTAACTAAGCTGCACACCCACAGCATGGAAGTGCGATTTACAGTAACTCTATCGTTTGTAGCTATCGCATTCACTCAGGGCTTTATTAAGCTTGTCGGTGGTCCACAATTTTGTTCCTCACAGCCTTTGCATGCTCTCAAGCTTTTCTGCATTCAAACCGCATGGTTTAGAGCGAGCAAAACCTGGTAGCATAGTGAGGAATGGAGCGGCACTTGATGGTGCCACTGACAAGTGATGTGGTTGAGTAATTCGAGTTATTCGATTGTTATTACCTCATTTTCAAGGGAATAGTTGGCGAAATGCGTTTCTTACTGTGACTACTAATCCCGTACAACGCGTTGGTGGATGTGCTAATCCATAGGAGTTAAAAGTCTCTATGTACTGAATATAGCTCTTTGTTGGAACTCGTAGGCAGTCTAATTCGGAAGAGGTCAGTGAAGATCAAAGCAGGTGTGTTTCGCCTCCATCTAGCAGACATGCTGCATTCAGCTACGAAGCAGAGGAGGGTGGCTTATGTTGCCACTGTGTCAGATTGATGCTCTTTTCTCTTTCCAAACAGCAAAGGCGAACAAGGAAATCAAAACATTTGCTTATCGGATTTCCAAAGGCAAGGCTCCCCCTATATTTTCTGTTTTATCCATAGTGTTCTGCAATTAGTCCTTGTTAGATGGGAGAAATGTTCTTGTATGCGTGATTGGAAGAGGCGAGAGTCATCGACGCGACCTGTAAAGGTAAGTATTAGCCAAATTCATTTTAGGTTCCTAAGGAATGTAACTGACCAAATGCAACCTATTCAACACATTCACTCAAGTGGTGAGTTTCAAATCCTTTATACACTGCTATTGGAAACTCATAGGTTTGTATATACTTGATTTTAATTTTGTTGGCCTAACTCTTTTAGCCACCGTGAAAGTGCAGCAGACCGTACTGGCTTGAATATGGCCTCGTCATTGCATGGCATAAAGGATATTTTCAAGGCGGACTGCAGTTGACAGCGAGGATCTACTAGTCCCCTTCTTTAAGCAATGCTTTCATTGTCGTCAAAATGACATCAGCTTAACCACCACGTACGCCGCATTTTATTATTGTCAAAGCCGTCAGCTTTTCCTATTAAGGTGGAGACAACGTTATTTTTTCTATCTGGTAATCTTCTCTGCACCTAACACGCTTCGATACTAGAGAGGGACATCTCAGTATCCACTGTTTTGAGTCTTGGTAAAGGAAAGTATTAACAGATCTGCTCGTGGCACTGGAGGAGCAGTCGAAATTCCCAAAGCTGTCAACCCATCCTAGGAGTGCAGACCTTAAAGTAAATGAAAGTCTCTAGCATTGCAGGCACTGGCGCTACGTTGTGCGTGGGCTCATGCCAACATCAAGATGACAAAGTCATAAATGCCTTTTCACTTAAACAAACAAGTGCGGTGTACAGACACCCCTCCATTCTCCTTCTAGTCACTACAACCAAATAACATTTGTGCCTCTTGAGAAGGCACATTCCCTTCTTAAATGCGGACCATGGATGACCTCGTTTGTATACACACTATTTCACTTACAGTGATGCTTCGACCCATTTCCCATTAGTCTATCTCCACAGCGAGCTAATGCATCGCACAAAAACTGGCTCAGTCTTCTGTAACGGACAAGTCCACACTAAAGAAACCGCATTCTTCTACACGAATGGCTCAGGATCGCCGATCTTCGCAGTAAACCGTTGGGATCAGACTACTCCTTCTCGCTTACCTTTTGGTACAACACAAGATATGCGAGGGAACCTATCGATAGGAGACGAAGGAGTAACATATTAAACATCATTTATCGAACGTGGTTTTGAAGCATTGTTTTATTAAGATAGCCTGGTCTGACTTTACATTATTCTTATGTCCAACGTTACCGGCTCAGTTCGCGACGTTCGTTTATTTGAACTGGTAAGGACTCTCACAACTTTAAATGACAAGACCAACGCATAAGTGAGTAGGGTGATTCAAAAACGTAGCCAAGGATGAAGTGGGGGAGAGGAGTGGACTTGACTATGGGCAAACATTTTATTATGTTTTCCTTTTGAAAACGCCCATGCATGCACTAAATAGTCGACCTACTTTGCTATTTAGAGCCAAATAATGCAATCCTTTAATTGCATTTCTAAATAATGAAGAGAGGTAAAGCCTGGTGGAAGACGAGCATTCTCAAAGTGAGTGTTCAGTTCTGTCATCTGGGTTACCACCTATTGTCTCACATTCAGGAAATCACTCCGCCTCATGTGTTTTTCACTCTTCACAACACAGTCTCATTAAAACCGAGTGAAGAAAGGAGGCCTGCCTCAATTTACTGGTGACTGAACCTCGCTGTTTCAACTGCAACTGCGAAAAGTGGGAGAGGTTTGGGCGATCCAGGATAGCTAACTTATTCAAAATTAGGATTCAGACATTGATGCAAGTTAAAATCAAATGGAAGTTGTGCGGTTGTGGGAGAAGGAACAGTCTACCAACGCACACCGTCCAGAATGTCTCTTTAAGGCTGATCTTTAAACGGCGATGTCTAGACAGACGTGTGAAGACCACAATCAGGTACAGACAGGGATGTGCTACCTATATAGTAGTTGATATCCTACCAAGCCGCACTGTTCGGCGTCCGAGATAGGTTTCATGACTTGTGTTGTCAGGACGGGATCAAGTTAGCATGAGGTCGGGAGTTGTTGCAGGGTCCAACAATAAAAAGTAATGTATAATGGCATGACGTTGCAATTAGCTCGTGATACAACTGACGGAGTAGAGTGAAACAAAGCTAGAACAAGCTGCATCAACAAGTGGGCGTGGGCGGAGCTGCTAGTCACCTTTTCGTGGTGCGACAGTCTGTCCGTCTCCATAACCTCAGCTTATTTACACACCGACAATTCAACTGTCATCCAAGTAGTATGCCTGATCATCCCCTCCCTCAAAACCATAGGCATACATCGACGGCTAATATAAGCAATTTATATTTCGGCAAAAGGTGTTTCTGGATTTGGTTTTTGAAAGACAGAACAATTGACTGCTGAAGGAAGACATTCGATAGAATTGACTGAATTTTGTAAATATTAATTGAGAGTGGTATCCTATGCTTTGGTCAGCTTTGACGCCATGTTGAATTCGGTGCCAGCTGCAGGGTCGCCTACAAGTATCAATGAGCCATTTGCCTTCTGTTTCATGTTTATTTGATACAATATGATCCCCATGTGCGGATTGCCACAATAGTTCAAACAACACCCACCATTGCCTCCAAGTTAATGGCAACCATTCGGTTTGGAGAGGAGCTAATGTTGAAGTGAATGGCGTTTTCGAGACACATCAAATTGCTCAACAGGCTTACACTTAGCTGATAGCTTGGTGTTCCACCCACTTCAAAGGTCGCACATGGTTGCTAAGCCAGCAACGAACCGATTTATTCATTAGGATGTGTCTGACCGTCTTGAGTTTGGTTGCTGTTTGTGCTTACATTGACGTGTCCCGATGACAAATTAGGCTGCGTTGTTCGCTATATTTCTTCATCAGTCTGCTCTTCCGATTTTCCTCCCAACCGCCTGCCAATTTACTCAATTTCTGGACATGCATGCGCTGCTTCTTGCGGAACATCGGCAAAGCAATTCGCGATGCCACAAAATGTGGGAGTCGGTTGAAGCCAAATTTGGCCATGATTTTGAGAGCTCATTGTCTCCTCAGCTTTACCTCTACGAGGAACTCAAATGCGTGCCATGTGTTTATTCACGAATGAATTGGAAAATGACACTGAAAATACTGCACTAATGCTTTTTCGTCAGTGGTCGGAAAAACAGATCAACCTTGTTCCGCAGCAATATCTAGGTGGAGATATTCATACACATTTCTGCGTGCACAGAATGCTAGAGGTCCCCGTCTAGCCAACGGCTGTCACGAATGATCCACAAATCTACTCTGTTTCTTGCTTATTTTCTCATTCGTTTACTGTCCGAGATCGTCTCTTTTGTCCCTAAAGTGCGATTGTGCTTCTCAAAACTGAGCATTAAACAGTCAACAATGTAAAATCGCTGCTAATCCGACGGCATACGCGAGAAGCTTAGACTGAGACTCAGTCGTACATGATTGAAGGCTATACAGAAGGAGCATCAATTCTCGAAATGTGCAAGCCTGAGTTAATTGAAAGGAATCAATGGGCATTCGGAGGCGTTAGCACGACACAGGTATTTGACTGAGTTAAAAGTCACCTGAGTTCCAGTCGTGTTGATGTTGACATCAGTGCCTGCACAGCATAGTGCCAGCATCCGCAAAATCGGAGACCTTCGTTTGTTCCAAAGTGTGCATCCTTGAGCTAGTCTTAGCCGTGTCAAATTGCATTTCACTGAGTTTGAACAGGTTGGGCTCATTGTATCTACGAAAGGTGGATAAATAGACATTGGAAGTTTGATTGCCTCTTTGGTGACAGCACAAGAGCCAAAACATTATTCCACTTTATGGCATTGGATATGGATAGGTTTCTCTATGCCCTTTGGGAACATTGTCTTGATACAAGTAACACCGTCAGCTCCCACTCTACCTCCCGTACAACACTTGTTTGTTTTATGAACCAAAGTAGTGCTGGAGAATGCTGGACAAGCAAATTAATTTTAGCCTCTGAGCTAGCACGAAACAGGTGGCGACTTCAAACATAACATGAACACACGGCGGGTGTGGTGGGTGCACTTGCACCATCGCAACTTCAATGAGACTGTTAATAGACAAACGGACACTGGTAGATCCTGGATGTCAACTACAGCCTACCTCAGAAACATCCCCTGTGCCTTGCAATGATGCGGTCGTATTCAAGCTAATATGGTGAAATAAGCATCCATCGTGTCTGAAAGTATCGAGCTAAACAAATTAACGACAAATAATATCGAAAATGCGAGTGTTAAATGACAATGTGAGGCGAAATCGTAAATAACTACTTGTGAAAATTCAAAGTGATATGTACTTAGTAATAAAACAGTCCTGCGGTTGAGTATTGGCAGCGTTTACAGAATCGAGCGACTCTGACATTCTAAAAAGGGTGTTTTGCATCAAAGCAAAAGTTTGCTATTCTCGAGCATTCGCTATATACCATATAAGTGGACTGTTTTCACGTCATATTGCGGCTGAATATTCATAACATAATTATTGTGCCTAAACATTTAGTTGCTTTTGCGAATCGACTCACTACAATGGGAGCAAAAGGAAAACTTTGAAAAAAGTATGCAGATTGTGCACCTCCAGCTTGGTTGTGGAGAATGCTTTGATATTTACCAATGACTTGATCAGTTTGCAAGCGAAAACGGTAGACATGTGAGACCAGGTGTAGTGGGCATTTTCGAGGTGGCCATCATTGTGTCACAACAAATGAACCATCTCCGCTGCTGAAGTTTAAATGAAGACATCACATACTACAGATTGCACCGCAACTACCCGTCACATCACCCAATTCCAGTAAATTTGCCATGCTCTTATTTGTGGCACTGTGCATTTTTCGAACCCAAGACCTCCTTATTAAAAACCGGAGTCCTAAAATTGTACAATGGCATGTCTCAGAATGGAATGGCATTATTGAATGAACTCTGTTGTATTTCATCTTAATCGAGTCAATATATACTAGTCATTGATATGCATCGTCTTGAGTTCCAGAGCGAATAACGACAGCCTCCGAAACGTGACCATAGATTTCAGCATAGTGACAAACGCAGCTATTCCATGGATAGACGCAAACTTCGTGCATAGATGTAACAAAAAAGCCTAAGAATGGGTGGTGTAGGAGAAGAAACGCATGATCTTGCCGTAAAAAACCGGTGCGGAGTAGCAAAGACCCACACTGTGTGGACTCAAAACCAAAAGCATGCTGATCACATATTACAATATCATGTGTTCATATGCAGAGAAGCATATCCATCAGTCACATCTGATTGCCACTTTAGCTATAGCCTTAGATTTTGCAATACGATAGGTTGGTCTAGTGTAATGCGGTGAACCTCGAAGTTGCAGTCAAAGTTGTACACCTCATGGAGCGTTCAAGTTAAGGCTTTGCGAAAATGCACGTGAGGTTTGGCACACTAACTCAAGGCACATGATTGAACGTCGAGGCTTAAGCGTTACTTATGTAGGTGATGAGATGCATGCCTAGGCCTGTAAAGATATGCGGAATATTTTTGGTGATATTAAGCAAGGTGTAGTAAAGTCAGTGTTATTTGCGAGTCTGTGATCTAGTCCACAATCAACCAGCAAAACGCTTTAGAAGTGCCAGGTGAAATGAATGCAGGGCATATCACTAGCAATGTCCCATTAAGTACTTTCGTTATTTTCTTGGAATTTCCCATAGACCACCGTCTCTAGTAAATATTTTCCCCGACGTATTCTTAAATGTGCTCCACGTGATTCACGACAAAAGAATGAATTCAGACATCAAAAAACGTTGACGTCCTCTAATTCATGACGACAAGTAAAGCGCTGTTCGGGGTCCGGATGTGTGTTTGCCGGCAGCTAAGTACAGCTAAGACCGCACCGGCCAACTAGTCCTTCCAAATGGAGGCCATGCGAATATAGCACAAACTACTCAATTACACCACTACAAAAATGGCACACAAAGCCACTTATTTATACCTCAACAATGACACTCGTAGGTAAGCTCCAGAACCAGCAAGTTCTCTGGCGAAATAATAGGCGCCTTGATGGGACAAATCATCAACATATTTAATGGAGCCATGAGCAAGTGCACTGACATGACTAGTATGTTTACAAACAGCAGCCATGCACATTGGTTACTAAATTTTACTGTTCTTAGTATAACATCCAAAAGGTCTAATAATAGCCGACCAATGATACCGATCCCCGTTCGTATATATGACAGCGAATACAGCGCATGCTTTATCCACGTTATTTGAAAGTACCACAAGGTTTTGCTTCGATGTGTGAATTATGGAAGCACACAGTGCTTAGTCAAGCCTTCCTTAAATTGTTGTTTTTGCAATCCAACAGCAACGACTTCCTCTGGTAAGTTGATGCACCCACCCATTCATTCATTCACTCATTCATTCATTCACTCATTCATTCATTCATTCATTCATTTATTCATTCATTCATTCAATCATTCATTATCGTGGAATTCCACAGTAGCCATATGCATGCTTTGCGTTAGGGTCTGGATTTGCACCACAGCAAATCTCCAATTTGCACACAACTTCACACGGCCTTGCTTATTTGCACAATTGCATCACATTTGCCAGAGAATTGGGTAGCTAGACACATTTGAGAATGGAAGTGGACTTATGATTTCTGCTAGATCTTCAAGGGTAGAATATCTCAAGTTGCAATCGTTTGATACACGAATTCCTATTTTTCAACTTACATCCTGCAGGTAGGTGGGTAAACATTAAATCGACCAAACAATGGACAGCGGGACTTCACAGCAGCAGACGACAGCAACAGGGCAGAATTACACTCCGGTGTACGCTGGCACCGACTATCCCGAGTTGATGCAGAATGAGCTGTGGACGCACGTTGACAGCGATCATCTATCCAACTGGGAAGACTCTGCACCTCACTCACACGGCCTAAGCTAACTTTTGAGAGTTGACTGCTGTGATACACTCCCAACTCACATGTTCTCGGCACTTCTTTATGCTGTAAATGCATTATCACCTGTATTTCTTCTTCGTGTTTGAGCTGGCTTTCACAAATCTGTGTCATAAATCAGAATCCTTGCGTTGAATTGCCGTAGAACCTCTATCACAAGGTTAAAGTGAGCAGAGGATGCACACTAGAGGACAATCCCAAACCTGCCTCTAGAGCTCTAGTTTCATCATCCACTTGTGGCTAAACTAGGCGTAATTTGGCTTTAATCTTTCCTTGCTATAAAGGCAGAAAATGACTGAATTCCAAAAGCTTGGACGGTATTTTCTAGCTCACACTTTGTCTTTCATCACACAACTCTTCCAATACTTAAGCAATAAATTTAACACTGCCTGCCAAGATTAGCTGAGATGAAATACAGACTAAAAAGCAAGATGTGGTAGGTGAGTCCTTTGCGCAGTTATCGCTGTACAGCTAAAAACCAGCCTTTGTCGAGCAATGGTTCCAGATGGGTAGGTTCGGACAGAATTGAAGGATAATTTCGCATTATCGCTATCATCTGCAACGAAGCCCAGCTGACCACTTCATATAATGTGTGACCTTCAATGCTAATATAATGAGGAAACATTTGATTGCATTGCAGACATCCTTCTCGCTGGCATCGCCTTTCTTCCATTTCTCAGAACAAGATGGCTAGAGGTGATTTTTGCACAACCAGAACTGTGTAGACTACAATTTTGCACACCACTTTAAACTTAAACCACTGCCAACGATTGCAAATGAATAAGATTGAATACAAATTGCGGGTAATTCGTTTTCTGAATCACCCAAACCTCTTCCAGTTTACCCACATGCAGGCACAATAGTGACGCTCAGACAGCAGCGAATTGAAGGCAGCCCCCATTTGCACGCATTTATAACTAGGCTGTGTGCTGAACACTGAGGGACACATTAAGTAGATGGATTTCCTGAGAGTGGAGCAATCACCGGTGGTCCAAATGACGACGCCGAACATTCAATTTGAGAATGCTCGTCTTCCGAAAGGCCTTCTTTTTCCTTATTACCTGAGAAAACAATGGGAAACCCACGTCAATTGGCTTGAGACCTTTCAATGTGTGAACTTTTTAAATCACATTCTCTAAGTGTGTATGTAGATGCTTTCAAAAAAGGAAAGTTGAAGAGAAGTGTTGTCAGTAGCCACGTCCCCTTCCCTCCCTTATTCCAACCCCTGTCATGCTTTTCAATCATCCCATGTAATAATGCGTCTGTCTTGTCGGTTTAGGCTGTGAGAGTGCGCATCAGTTCAAAGACAGGAACACTATCATATGCTTCATCAAATGCAGGGAAAGACTAGCAATACATGCGGCACAAAAACGATGTAAAGTTAACTTTGGCAATCATGATGAAGTCATGGTTCTAAAACTACATTCGGAGAAGCAATGTTTGGTGTGTTATTACTCTGCCATCTATTTGTTCTCTTTCCATATACTTTTCGCGTTGTGCTACAAGTATGGATGGAGGAAGAAGCAATCCCATCTTAGCAGTGGACCACAAAGCGTGCTGATCTTGAGTCATGTGTGCAGGAGGATGTGCCGTTTTAAATGGACGAATCTGCAAGCGACAGCAGAACTAGTTATTGTGCAGTACATTGGTTTACTGAGGTGACAGTGGAGGGAGAAGCCGGATGAAGAGCAGTTTTGTGAGCTGACATGTCTCCAACTAATTCAGAGAATACAGGACGTAAAATGGCGTTCCGATCCACATTGATTCTGCATGCCATTTATTCACCGATTTCTTGGCGGGCATTGTATCCATGGTTGACTGCAATCTGCCCAATGTGAACCGTACGGACAAGGTCAGCCATGGTTAGCTTTGCAGGAGGCAATAAGTATTCTTTAGAAGAGCAGAGGTGACTTCGTTACAATGAACCAAAGGAGAATGCGGAGGCGTTTGTGCAGCACACTTGTTTGTTTAGGTGAGAGACCGCATATTGTTTTGTTATATTAATACCGAAATGAGCCCACGCACGGCGTAGCGCCAGAACCAGCGGAGCTGACGACTTCGATGTATTGTACAGCTTGTACCCCTGATTCTCTCCAGGTTGCTCCTAGCTCATAATTTAATGCTGTTAGCTTTAGCCTTGTAGATTTAAAGCTGTTTCTACTAACTAAACTGTTGAGTCGCATTAGCACAAGCCGCACCATCGTACGTGGTTGCGGTGTTTAAATGGTATAGAGCGGGTAGAGGAGAACAAATTGGGTGACATGGCACTTCGATTTTGCCGTTGCTGCCCTATTAAATTCAAAAATTTATTAAACACACGATATTTAAAATGTGCTCTTCTTTGCAGCAATTCTTGATCCAACATGGATGCTCAATCAAGCAACTTGATGTTTGAATACACATGCCCCGCGCCATTGATGAGATTAGATGGAATGGGCTGAAATTGCTGCTTAGGCAAATCAATACCTTCTCCTACGATGATGACAATTTGATCGGAAGAGCAACGTGAAACATGATATAGATGGATTGACAGATGGACATCAATGAGGTTATGGTGATCGGGTACGTAGTGTAGGCTCTGGCAGTCCGTCGATTGGAGAAGACTGAACTCAAGCACGAAGTAAAAGAGAATGGATTAATTTGCCGCTAAGACAAGTTGATGTTCTGCTCCATTGCATAGGGTCTGTGATAGCGAAATTCACGTTAACAGTTGGTGCTTAAGGTATTCCTTAATTGTTGGGAGATTAATGAAGTAATTTGCGACATGTGCACTTAGGACAACTGTCGGAGCTGTCAGACGTCAGTTCGTTTCTACCTTGTATGTTTAAGAAGAGAGGTTTTGAATCACAGTTAGTTTGGCTTCAAGTAAATGATGAGAGTAGGATTGTCAGGAGTGTATGAGCGGCATATCAACACGAAAACCTGATTAGTGCAGCAGATTTAAGAGTGTCAAGATAAAACAAGAAGAGCAGAGTTAAACTACATTTACAGTTCTAGAAGTCATCATGGATACGATGATTCGAATAAATTGAAGCAGTCCGACCCTCAACAGTTAAATTGTGCCATGTGGAGGAGGAGCAGTGCACGTAGGTGAATAATCGCAGTCTACGTGCGTGCACAGTTCGTGTTGCGCTAACTAGGGATAGTCGGTTTCAATGCACACCGAAGTGTTATTTTGGACCTTTGTTGTCACCTGCTATAAAAATTCAATTATCCATTGTTAAGTCGCGTCTGGATCAACTCACCTGCCCTTTTAAGGTAATTCTGCAAATTAAAATTTTGCACCATAGAAGACCAACTGAGCATGTTTAACTGTTGACCACCTATGGAAATTCATGAAACTGCTTCCTTCTTCATCATGCGCCTCTCAACCCAACTTTGCCGAAATCGCGATGCTGTTATGCATTCACGAAAGGGTATGCCAAATGGCGTGTAAAATGTTGCAGAACATGCCCAAGGTAACAGTGAATTCTTGAGATGATGACCGAATGAAACCTAGCTCTATTAGCACCTGTGGGCATCAGTGTGGAACACTGTATTCGCCGTCATTGACGTGTAAGCTTCGTTATCAATGGCTGGTTATCATTTGACCTCTTTGAAGTCAAGTTAGGAACGGTAACCATTAGTAAACAATGAGCACACCTGAAAAATGCAGTTGTATCAGTTGTCAGTGCACTCAGACATGGCCCTATTCAAGGTATGTGCGCCTTGCTACATCAGTCTCCGTCGGTCAGTGGATTGGAGAATGCTGAATTCAGCTACACAGTTGGGGAGAACGTTGCACGTTAACAATACTGTAGATTGATGCTCATTTGCTTTACTTAAACGAAGGAGAGCAAGGGAAACAAAACCATTCCTATTCAAGTTGCCAGATTCTGGGGGTCCATCTTTAATTTATTATGTGCTACTTTGATAAATTTTGCTCGAGACGAAACAATGCGCCAGCGCTTCAACTTGCAGCTCGCCTTTCGACCCTTATTCACATGATGCACAAGATTACTGCATGGAATTGACAGATCATCACAAATGGTCTGAGTATCCATCTTTAAGCCAGAGAAGGCGGCATCTTCGCGAATAACTCGACAACTTTGACTAGCATACAATGAGTGCACCTTTACCACTTCCAAGTCACTGCGAATGTTAGTGGACGAACAGAAGCAAGCAGGGTCTCTTTGCTGACTGCAGCCTCCCCATAACCCTTCTCCATGCCCTGCAACGACGAGGCGATAGTCTACCCAGTTGTGTAAAAGGTACCTTTATAATAATGAAAATCAAAACACCAAACGCGAATTGTAAATCTTACAATCTGCTAGGTACGAATCGTTAATTTAAAGTGGTGGTCTACACTTCGCGCTCCACTTTCTCAGGGCAAAATGTATTCAGAGTAAAAGCAATATTGCATCTCTGTGCTAAAACTATCAGGAAACGAAAAGGAGCTTCCATTGCTAAAAAGTCTAGGCATCGAAATTGATCCACATTTGCTAGTCTTTTTAAATTCGCTCTGTTCCACTTTGCATAACCCTTCGATATGCATGATGTTCTTCACGTGTCGCTCCAGGGAGGTGCAGATCCAGCTCTCCAAACGTATTAGGGAAGAAAGATTGACGGAGTCTATAAAAATGCAGCAGGGTGTAGAAGACTTCCATGATGTGCATTCTGCCCTCATTTGATCTACGCGATGAAAGCTGTGCGACGCGCCAACACGGAAAATGTGACTAGTGATGTTGATTGGTAAAACATGAAGACCAGGCAGGGAGAAAGAATAGAAGCAAAAATATACTTACAATACTAGAAGATGCTATGGATATAAGGATTGGAATGTAGCGAAAGAGTCGAAGCCTCGACGGTTAGCTTGCGCCATGTGTGTGGGGTGCAGAGCAGTTCACCTAGGACGAACTATTGCAGTCTGCGTGCATCCACACTTCATCTTGCATCAATTTGGGATAGTCGGCCTCAACATACACTTGAGTATTATTTCGAATTGCTGTTGTCGCCTGTTGTGAAGCCAAGTTGTCCATTGTTTGCTTGCTTTTATTTCCACCCACTAGCTTGCAGATAATGCAAACAAAGAACACTAATGTGTCAAGCATCTGTTAAATCCTGCTATTGCAAATCAGCATACTCCACCTTTAGGGACCTGGGCCAATTTTCGAACCTGTTCTGTTCCTCAATTGTGCTTGACAACCTAAATCTGCGCAAATTGTGATAGAACTGTGCTAATATGGAAGGATATACAAAGTAAAGTGCAAATGTGGCGTTAATGTGGCGGAAACAGAACTCCTCACGCAAAAGATGCTATGGGATTCCATAAGGATGAATGGAACTTACCTCTATTAGCTCTTGTGGCTACCGATATGGCGCACTGTATTCGTTGTCGTTATGTAGACGCGTGGGCTTAGTAACAAGTTGTGCATCTACTGTATGGAGGTGAGATTTATTAACAATTGCACTAGCAACGTCAGCTCACTGACTCATGTTTTTGTTAATTTCATGATACTTCGTCCCATTGTGGATCATCAACTCCTGTCTTCCATAGCAGGAGAGCTTAATATTTGTTGTGAAGTGGTTGAGTACGTAAGGCAACTTTGAAAATCCTGCGTTGATGATTAAAATGAAACCCACCTCACTTAGCACCTGTGAGACTCGCTGTCACATATAGACGAGAGTGCTTTGTATAATTGGCTAGCTACTATTGGATCCCTTAAAAGTTAAATTTAGAACAGCAAATTTCAGTAACCAACGTGCACGTCCAACCTCTATAACTGTGCCATTTATGTCGGTGCACTTCCTCGTGGCACCCCTCATGGACTTTGCGGTTCGCTCCATCGAAACACCTGTTTTCTGCTTGCTAGAGCATTTGCATTTTTCAAGCTATTCTACGGTTGTCGATGTTGATAAATAAGCAGGTACGCCTATGTGCTATGTTTGTGTTGATACGGCTGAGTAGTTCGAGATGTTTATTTGTTAGCACTCCATTTTAAGAGAATCAGCAAGCGAGGTGCATTTTATCAGTGTTAGTCTACGAGTCCCCCAAAGCGTGTCGGAAGCAGTGCTGATTTAAAAGTAAATGGAATCGCCTGCTGTAATGAATTTGGTCCTTTGTTGTGAATTATGTGCAACCTGGCTAAGAAGAGGTCAGCGAAGATCAGATCAGATCAGGTGCATTCCGTTTCCCTTCTTTAGACAGCAATCGCCGGTGGTCTGCCACTCATACAATGCTTAATGTGGCCATGTAACAAAAGGAAATGTCGCACTTTGCTACTACTTTAGATTTGAACTTACTTTTTCTCCTAAACAATGAACAGTGAAAATAAATTATGCTTAAATTGCATATAAATGAAGGAGATTCCGTCATTCCTCACTCCACTCCCCCAGCGAAGCCTATTTCTTTGAAGCAAAACAACACTGCACAGAATTCGCAGGTCACTACAAATGGTCTAGCCTCCTTCACAAAAGTCAAAGAAGGTAACGTCTTCGCGAATAACACAGCGAATTCGTTGCTGCGTGATGGTTGCAATGTCGGAGGACGAACAAAAGCATGCAGATCTCCGCTGCTGACTGCAGTCTTACCATAAAATGCAAAGTAATTTTACACAACACCTCCCAACTTGTGTTTTGCCATACTCATCACATGTCTGCACAAATACTGCTGTGCTGAACTCAACGTTGAACAGGCGTACTGAGTAGTATGCATTGGTAACTCGTTCCCTCTCCCGCACTCGCGTTTCCTCTATGAGGAGCAGTAATGTTAGCAGACGTATGTCCTTTCATTCTTAGAGCATTCTTAACACAAATGGCGTAGCATTCACTTTAACTCTTCAGAATGTTAATTTGCCAAACTCATGCTAGGAAGTGTATTCCTGGGCGTCTAAAATTAGTCGAATGCGAGGCACACAAACGAGGTCATCCATGTTGTGCTTTACAGAAGGAAATAGACGTTCTCAAAAGAACCAAATTTGGATTATTTACAATGACGAAAATGAAAATTAGAAGGTGTTTGCATGACACATTTGTTTGTGTAGGCAATTGTGATTTTGTCACCTTAATGTTGACATGAGCCCACACACTGCTAAGACTTTCACTTACTTTCAGGCGTACTTCTCTGATTTCCTCCAAGTTGCGTAAAGCCTGGTTCCGCTACTTAGATCTTAGGTTGACTTAATTAATAATCATCCTAGTCGGGTTGACTAGTGCCTCCTATACTTTTGACTGTCTTGTTAGCGCCACGAGCGAAGCCGTCGGAAAATCTGCTGCTTGCTTAAAATGAACAAAGGGCACAAGTGTTTTAACTTGCGAATGAAGAAAACAGGCACTGTCATTCCCCGCTCTACTTCTCATCGACAGACTTGTTTGTTTGAAACATTATGAAACATTGCACGAATTCACCAGGCCACCACACATAATATGAGCCTATTTCTTGATTCCAAATAAGGTGACGTCTTCGCTAGTGCAGCGACGGGTTTGCTGTGTTTGATGGGTGCACTCTCATCGGTTAAATGAAAAGCACGTCGATCCTCCATGCTCAAAGTAGCCTATCTAATCTCTGTTCCTCATCGCCTGTAGCGATGAGGCCATCTGCAAGCTGATGCTTTACGTAATGCTGGAAACTCTCAGAAGCCTGAAGACTAGTAAAAAGTAAGATGAATGATGCAATATTGAGAACACCGAATAATAATTAAAAGCGATCTTAAAATTCATCTTATGAGGAAATGTGGGATACTGAAGCTAGAGTGGTGATCTTCATGTGCACCTCATATTGTTTGGGTGAAATTTATTCCAAGAAAATTAGTCAGCAAGACAAAAGTATTTCAATGCACTGGAGTTTTTGCGGAATGGAACAGACTGTAAGTGAAGGAACAAAGATCATTAGATCCTCGTTCACCACTGCAGCCCGCCTCCAAAGTACCCTCTATTCTACGCAATGATGAGACCATATTCAAACCAATGTGGCGAATTAAGCCTTCACGATGGGCGAAATCGTCGAGACAACCAAACATTAACTAAGTAATTACAAATGTGCGAGTGTCAAATGGTGATGTGAGAAGAGTTCGAAATTCACCACTTGCAAAACAGAGTTTTCATATTGTGTGCATTCAGTCTACGAAACAACTCCGCATTTTGGCACTAACCCATAAATTAAAAATGGTTGACTTTTAATCGAAATGAAGCTGTTGGTGTTGAAGCCAATGCGAGTTTGATGTTCTCAAGCGCTCGTAGTTTGCCACACAAATAACCCAATACCTTTACATACCACTGGTTTACGCACACACCGTAGAAAAGTTGTCGTCATACGCTGTGGCTTCCACATGTTGACTCATTACAGCTCGAGCACAATGAATATCTAGAAAAGCCAACTCTCGTCCACACCTCATTTAGCGTTGCTATGCCAGATCTGATTAGAATAGTGTGTGTGCATGACAGCACCTCTTTGGAGCAGAAATTGGGCAGGCACAAAATAAATCACCTCCTGTTAGTTGTGCATCTACGATGTTTCAAATCAAGTGGAACGAAGAAGAACAAACAGGAAAAGATAGAAGAAGTGAGTGAGAACTGTGCTCATATCAACTATGGAGAGTGCGACTATTCCGGAACATTCCGGCATCCATTTCTATGACGTCGCTGATTGTAAACAACCAGGAGTACGATATTCGTCATGACTTGTGTAAATAAATATCTTGCTGAGGCAATATAAAACGTTGCATCACATCGTGCTAAGTAGGATCTGAATGAGATAAGGAAGTGCCGTCTGATTGTACTGCTCTTCATTCGAGAAAACGCAGGTGCAGGAGAAGGAAGAAGCCACTAATGCAGGCCGCTTAGGATGCCTGTCCAATGTAAAGCTCAGAACAGTGATATTTATGTGGATGTGTGGTGGGCAAGACTAAATGCCACTGGGGAAGTGTTGCGTAAAAGGACTTGGCATTTGAAGGGGAGGCTGCAAGTAGCATACCTTGGTTATCAAGGGGAGGAAATGAGCTCTCACCTCGTAGCTGAATTTAAACTCCCCTAATCGGCTGATTTCCAGGGGATGCTGTCCGCTAAATGGAGAAGAAATGTGTATTGTCTAATCTTTACTGACCTATTCCCAAATAGTCGGTACTCAGCTCACAACAGAGGGCTGAATTCTGCATATTAGAAACTATTGACTGAGTTGAGCCAGGATCGCTCTCAATACGCAATACGGGGTTCCTGCTTACGGTAGAGAACGCATTTAGCCCACTATTGCCTGCAAATGGAGTACCAACAATTGACAGTCCCGAACTACTCAATCTCATTACTATAAAATTGCACATAACCTTATCATTTGTGTCTCTACATAGGTAGTCGTAAATAGGATCCATAACTCACAAATGCTTTAGCTAAAAGAAACTGGGTATCTTGGTGGAGTAAATCGTAAATGCTCCAGCTAAAGAAAATGGACATCTTGATGAAGTGGATCGTAGATGCATTTAATACAGCCATGGCAGTTGTGTTGAAATGACTGATGCAATTGCATGTAGCAGGCGTGCGCCTGGGTTACTAATTTACACCGTTCTTGATTTGACATTTAGGGAGTCTAATAATAGACAGCCAATGATGATGAAGCTTGCTTGCTTATAAATAACATCGAATACAATGTTCCACACCAGTAGCCACAGGTGCCAACGGAGGTAGGTTTCCTTCATCACTGCGAGATTCCACATTCACCTCATACATGTTCTGTGTTAGGATTTGAACTTCCACCACAACAGCCCTGCATTTTGCACTCGACCTTTAAAATATTTTAAATTTACATCACCACTATTGCAGGATTATTTTGTCAGGCGCGTTTGGGGAAAGAATGATGTGCATAAAATCTCTCGATTAACCAAGAGTAAAATATGCTCCATTGCAATTTTATGATACATTGATTTTCATTTCCCAAGTCTTATTCTGCAGTTAGATGAGTTTGCGTAAACACAACCACACAATGGACAGCTGGACTTCACAGCAGGAGACGACAACGTCGGTGCAGAATTACACTCCCGTATACGTTGAGGCCGACTATCCCGAGTTGATGCGGGATGAACTGTGGACGCGCGTTGACTGTAACCATCCATCCGGTGTGAACGACTATGCACCTTGCGCGCATGAATCAAGCCAACTACTGAGGGTCTCACTGTTGTGACACATGCCCATACCCATGTTTACCATATCTTCCAGTGCTGTAAATATATTTCTTCTTGTAATCTTTTCCTGTTTGATCTTGGCATTCGTGAATCTGCATCACGCATTCGATTTCTCGTGTCGACGTGTCGCACAGCTTTTATCACACGGGTCAAGTGAACAAAGAATGCACACTAGGGGACAATTCCAAACAACTTCTAGCAATTTCGGTTGTTCGATTTGCTTGTATCCATGCTAAGTGTAAGTTGCCTCCTTGCATCTCTACCTAATTAGACAGAAAACGACTGAACTCTGTAGGATTCGATGTTATTTCCTAGTCCAAAATTTATCAGTCGTTGCATAAATCTCCCACCACAGTAAATAATATTGAAGGATACCTGCTTTGAGCATTTGCGGCATCAAGCAGACCACAATGCATTCTATGACAAATGATGCCATTGTGTAATGCTCAGACACCTGAGTTCACAATTCATCGAGCAGTAATTCTGGACGGATAGGTTTGCAGCAACAGAAGCATGGTTTCGCATGATCGCCATCACCTCTCACGAATCCAAGTTGACCACTTCTGGTGCTGCGCACCCTACCTGCCTACGGATATACTGCCATTTATACTATTACATTCAGCAAACATGTTTGACCTTGCACCTTGGCTTTGCGTGCACGTGGATCGCCGCATTATGCTCTTACGCTCGTAAACAGATGCGCAGACATGCAAACCTCCTAATCATCATTTATTGCTCATGTGATTGCCACATCGCATTCTTTGTGGCTTGACCTTGGCCCCACACACCGCGCACCCTCCTCAGTAGTGCCACCCTAAGCCACCGAGCCGCCTCGTCATCTAAGCCTTAAATAACTGCTGTCCTATTGATAACCAGAAATAGAAACGACGTGAATATTTGTGGAAGTCGACGATGTCAAGCGGCCAGACGGGATTCTGAGCCTGGACCTACTCCTCCCTGCGCCATCCCAAAATGTGACAGTCGAACGTCTTCGAGCGTTCGCATCCATGTCATTTATCCATTTCTTTGCTGGTCTTGATTTCCAGATGCTTGCACAGAATCTACTTTGTAATGCAATGTTATTCGGAGCGAGACGTTTCGATTGTCAGAGTAGATGCGTCAATGTGTTTGCATTTGAGGGATGTCTATAGTTGAGGGTCGTTATCTGCCGGTAAATTGGGCATAAAGCAATATTGCTCACCAAGCATGATGAAGAAAACATTGATTCAAAACCTCCCTGTAACATATTCAAAACGGTAGAGTAAGATGTGTTTAGGTAGACGTGTGTGTCAAGGAGCCCCGCAGTGATGAATAATATTTGCAAATGGTTTGTGACAGATGTGAAAAAAGCTGTTGTCTTGCATAAACAGGCAAATGCATGATTGGGCGAACAGTTTTGCCTCGTCTTACTTCGCTTCACCTGTTGTGGTGGCACAATGCTAGACACAATCTGAAGTGCTGCGGGACCTTACCTTGCCCCTACACGCCCCATCCTGTTATTTCGTCTCGCTGGCTGAACTCGTTTATTTGTGAATATCTACGACTCATTACAAGGACAGTCGTTTTTCCTTCCATTTGTTCCGGAGCAGCAAGTCTCTTTGTCGATGATGAGAACCTCAGGACCCGTCAACAGAGCATTCCGAGTGTTGTCTAAACAGACAAGCCGCAATCGGTGGAAATGAAACTATGAGAATATGCGAGCCAAATTGTTCACATGGTCAGAAAGAGCTTAAGATAAGACTTATTACCCTAGAACATTACTTTCCACTTATACTGTTTCAATTTCTGCAGAATGTGCCGCTCCCACTTACCAGTACACTGAATTCGAGGCAGCATTCCGCTCTACAGCGATACATTCTCATGCCGCCAGCAATAACCATGACTGTCGTAGACGACCTTCACACAACTTGCACCGCGTCACCGATGCGGTTGGAAGGCGCATCAGTGCATTCAACCGCAAAAGTGCCAATTTGATTAGAAGAGCAACGCGAAACATGGAATGGATGAGTGGATAGATATAAATGCGGCCAGAGACGCGGTACACCCTGCTCAAACGAATAGACTGGAGACGCTGGCAGTCAGATGATCAGAGGAGACTGTAGCCAGCTAGGTAGTAGAGCGAAATGGAGCAACGAGTCCCCCTCAACCGATAGTGCTAAAACTATTCCCTACCTGTCGGGGGATTTAAGAAGTAATTGATAACACGCGGACTAGGAAGTGCCATTTAAGCCCCAGAATGTCAGCTCATTTCTGTCTTTTCTGGTAAAAATGAAAGGATGAATGCTTGGTATTGGCCCTTGCTGCGCAATCTGTGCTCACATTACCCGTGCGGTAATTGTTGTACGGCAAATCAACACGAAATACCTGGTTGGTACCGCAGCTTCAGGAATGCCAAGACTAAGCAGGAAGGAATAGCACGAGTAAAATATATTTGCAGTACTGGAGGTTGTAACAGACATGATGAATAGAATGTGCTGAAGTAGCCGGGCCCTCAACAGTTAACTTGCGCCATGTGCGTGAGGTGCTGAGCCGTTCACGTAGGATAAATTATCGCAGTCTACTTGCCTGCACAGTTCGTGTTGCACTAGCTAGGGATAATCGGTTTCAACGTACACCAGAGTGAAATTTTGGACCCTTGGTGTCACCTGCTGAGAAGTCCAGTTGTCCATTGTTGGTTCGCGTCTGAACCCAACCACCTACCCTCAGAATGTAACCCTACAAATGGAGCTTGATGCACTATACAAGACCAACCGAGCCTATTTAACTCTTGAAGATCTGTTGGAGTTCATGAAACTGCCTTCTTCCTCACTCTGTGCCTGTCATCCTAATTCACCCAACATCGTGATTCTTTGTTCGCAAATGCTATAATACACGCGAAGTTTGATGTAAAATGTAGCTTTGATTTTATGAAATTATTAGATTTTTGAGCAGAACATGCATACGACAACTGTGAAACAGGCTATGATGAATGAAACCTACCTCTATTAGCACCTGTGGCCATTAATGTGGATCACTGTATTCACTGTCATTGACGTGTGAGCTTCATTGCCATTGGCTGGCTGTTATTAGACTCCTTGGAAGTTTAATTGGGGACCATGAAAATTAGTAAACAATGGGCGCGCCTGCCATATGCGGTTGTATCAGTTGTCTGTGTACTCAGTCATGGTTCTATTCGAGGTATATGAGCTTTGCCACATCAATCTCCGTCAGTCAGTTGATTTGAGAATTATGAGTTTAGCGGATCTGTAAGGAAAATATCGCACGTTGATACTACTTTGGACTGATGCCCGTCTCCTTCATTTAAACAAAAAACCAAAACATTTGCAGCTTAAGTTCCAAATACTAGGCGTCCTTCTGCCATTCATTCTGAGTTGTGTTATGCTGGGTTTAGCCAGGCAGATCTGAGTTCACTTGATCTTCGTGCTCTGCAATGATAAGGCCACTATCAAGCCAACCGTATTAAAGATGCCTTTATAATCAGTGAAATTTCAAACACAAAAATTGAATTGTAAATTTCGCAATCTTTTGCGTTCCACGCAGTAATTTAGAGCGGCTTTTAAATTTTCGCCTGTGACATTGCTGAGCAATTCAGAAAAGATGGTGGGCTTCACTTCGAGCCCCCTATTGCTATTCTGGACAGTTCGCTCTGTCCCATGGAACAGGCACAGCTCCATTCTACACCATCCTTCCATCAGCATTATGTTCTTCGCGCACCACGGCACTTTCCTGTTTCCTCTTAACAGCTTCATTTATTTGATGCATTGTATGTGTGAATGAGGAACGTTTTGATAAAAGGCTGAGATAACAAACTTGTTCTCCTTCAAACATGTGGGAAGCGGTGTGTTCAGCAACAAATTGCTTGACATGCCGAATTGCCTCCACGCATTCACAAAGCCATTTTGCCACGACTTCCGCTGAAGTGCTTTTGGGGTGGCTTTGTATATGGCGATGCTAAGTTGCTATGCGGCACTAGCTATTCTGTGGGATTAAACAACCGTTGAGAATGTGCCCTCGTCTTCGAAGCGGTATTCTGCGATTTGTGTTGCAAAATTAGTAGTGCATCTGCCTTGCTCCCCGACTTCACAAATGTGGGACATCGAACAATTCATTGAATTCGCCGAATCAAGGTGCTGGTGAAGCATTGTGCATTGCGGTCGTGTCGACGGCGGGTGTGAGGTTGTGGCTGGAGGACGTTGCAATGAGTAAGCGCTCAATTCATAGTGTGCGTTGCATCATCTCGTTGATTAAACGACCATCTCTGTTGTATCTACGAACGATGAAGTGAAGGGTAGATTCCGATAACAATATGTTTAATGAAGCTCTGCATCTGAGAAGCAGAAATGAGTCGCGAATGCATTTCGCGTATTATTTTCACATTGATGAACTTCACGACTGCTTGTGTTATTTTCGCCTGCGTTATGCTGTTGCAGCAGGTAAGTTAGTAGAAATCGCCTTAAGTTCAGAATGCACACAGTGCAATCATGGTACTGAAATATCGTAAAATGCTTAAGTGAGTCAAAATGAAAGGACGGAGGAAGAGTGTACAGATGTACAGCTCATTTGTTTTCGTCTTTGAGCTTATAATGAACTAGTTTTCTTTACCTTTGAGGAAGACCCCCAACTCCATCACAAATTTTCACGCCTTGATACGCAACGCATTGGCCTCTACCTTCCGGTAAATACCATCGCATTCAAAGAGTAGATGAGCAGGCACTGCATAACCTAACTTGGTGCCATTAGGTATGATTAGCTCATTGAAGACCCCGATAGGAATAGGTACTGGGTTTAGAGATTGGATCCATTCCAAACGCCAGCTTAGCCACACCACAAGGAACTTGACTCCTGTTCCCTGCCGTTAAGCATGCCTTGCATCTTCTGGATCTGTAGCCACTTTTACTCACACTGCAGCAATATGGCCACCTTGGGTACTTCTGTTGAGGCGACTGCCTGTTTCACAAATAGTGCGGTAAACCAAACTGTTGGTGCTAGTGTGCAAGAATGAACGGCAGCCGCATCAACGGCGCCCAGTGCGTTCCAGGAGGACTCACGATTGCGCATGGAGTAGTGAGTGCCATCCTGACAGAAGGTGAGGTGGGTGCTTCGCTCTGTGCATGTGTGCGGAATATTTTATTGGTATTAAGCGAGGTTCAAAAGGACATTGGTCTCTTTGAATCCCTACTGTGGTCTGTTCAATCACCAAATTACATTGGGATAGTGCCACTCAAACTACTTATGCTTGGGCTTGGTTAAACTCATCTTGCCAAAGAAAACAGTTGGAGGCATAAAAATCAGTAATCAAACAATCACTTAATCTTGCACTTGTGGCTCAGTGTATTCTACCTCCAAATTCCGAACAGAACAATGAACTTGCTTCTTATCCTAAAATGTGCCCGACTAACGAACTCTGTCATGATCTTGAAAGAATCCCACAGATACGGAATGCTGTGCAAAGTCAAGTGTCAACGAATGACGCTGCTGTGGTGAGAAATATAATGTTTGTTACCCATACTCATAACGTCATGACAAATGAAACAGGTCCCCGTTTGGACCTGCCTGGGACACGAGGTTGACGGCACTATTGGTGTTTCATTTCGTACAGATGCACGCTTTCATTTGTAACTGCGCTTGCGAATTCCTTTGCCCACGTGCGATTCGCAACTGAAATTCGAGGTAGGTTTGGGCAACCCTGGTTGAGGCACCACTCTTAGGCTACATCTGGGTCCATTGTTGGTTGAGTCATGCCATTTTTCCTGCCATGCGGTTCCTTCAAAAGGCAAAATTTAAGTTTTGCCCTACAATGCTATTTTTCACTCACAGACCTGACATCATTCATTACAATTTGTGTTGTCCTGACTCATTCAGTTACGGGTTTAATCTGCCATGCTAGCTCGAACACGGTCCCGTCACTGCAGATAGCATAGGATATTGCAGAGACAGACCGTAGTTGTCATCGAGGATCTCCTAGTCTTCCTTCTTCTATTTGCAGCCTTTTGGCGTTAACTTGTTATCGGCGTGCCCAATAGGCACATCGAATTCTGCCATCCCCGAAGCCGTCACGTATCCTTCTTCGTCGGTAATCAGCATCACTTTGTCAGTCTGCTAATCTTCTACACATTTTGCATGCTACGAAGCAAAAAGTGTTCTGTAGAGAATTTTGCTGAGAGAAAGCAAAACTGCTTGCATTAAAAGATGTTAGGCATCACAGGGGGTGTCTCAATGTCCACTGTCCAAATCCTCGGTTGCCATTCTATCTTAGGTGCAATAGAGTTTGAAAGGCCATGCTCGTGGCACTGAAGGAGCAGTCAAAACCACCAACGCTGTTATCCCACCCTTCTTAAATACATAAATACCTCAACCCTGGATCGTTGCGGCCAAACCGAGCATAAGGCGGCGCAGAAGGCGTCGAAGACGTAAGCATTAAAAGAAAAGGTAGTGTTCAGCATCGCAGGCGCTGCTGCTCCCCTCTGCGTGGGCTTATTTCAACATCAAGATGACGAAAGCATAATTGCATTCACACTTATGTCAACAAGTACGTAGTACAAACACCCCTCATCCTCCTCCTCTTAGTCATTTCAACTAACTCATATTTGGCCATTTCAAGAACGCTTGTTCTCTGTGCAGCACACCATGGATGGCGGTGTTTGTGTGTCTCCTCTTCAACTAATTGTGGCCAACCATGAATACGATGCGTGGAATGAATTCGGTGAATTGACGCCTTGTAGGATTTATGCGGAACGGAACACCGTTTTGTGTGGGGTGTGCTCTGAATTATTTGGATGGCCGCCTGCTGACAGTCCTGCACCTCAACTGACTTCTCACTATTCCATCACTGGAGCGAGATAATGCACTGCGCAATGCCTAGTTTCATCCTTCTCAGCAGACTCACCCATTTCGATGAAGTCGCACCCTTCTGCAATAACGACTCAAGACAAAGCTTCTTCACAATCCACCTCCAAGATCCGAATACTCATTCCAGCTCGCCTTGATACAACGCAAAATGTATGTGGCAATTGAATGCTGGAGGGTTAATGAGCAACAAATGAAGCAGCATTTATTTATTTGGATGTAGTGGCATGGCCATGTTTCGCCAAGATCGCCAAAATTGACTTCATATTCTTCTTGTGACCGGCATGTCATTAGTCCTAGCCTGGATGCTGCTAATGCATCATACAACGTGTGTGCACTCAAACGGCTGAGGGCGCTCGCAGCCTGAAATTATGGGATCGACGTAAAGTAATATGGAGTGATTCGAGAGTGTGGCAGTAGATGAATTGAGAGGGAGAAGTAGATGTGGGCACGGACGAATCTTCTACTTCAATTTCTTTATTTTAAAACCCCTTAATGTAAAATTGGAAAGAATGAATGAAAATGTCATGTAATTTTCACGTCTCTAACAAAATGATGTGATAGTTCCATTGTCGTCCTCAATAGCAAACGGCAATACAATCTGCTGGAAGACGAGCATTCTCAAAGCGACCACTCAGCTCTGTCATTTGGACTGCCACTCATTGCCTCACATCCAGGAATTCCCTCCACCTCATGTGTCCCTCACTATTCGAAACGCGGCACTGTTGAAATGGGTGTAGGTGGGAGCTCTCCTTCTAGTGACTGATGTATCAACGCTACCACTTAGATTTCAAATGGAAAAAGTGCATGAGGTTATGGCGATTTAGAAAATCTGAATAAGCCACGATTCAAATTTAAAGTGCTACGCAAAACTAGCATCTACATAGTTCTGCGTGTGCTCACCTTACTTTTGACCAGCTTATTCCAAAGAGCGATCGGGAAGAGAATTGCTCAGGGAAGGAATAGCCTACTGATGCACACCATCCAAAGTGTGGTTCCATCGTTGAGCTCAGAACGACTATGTCTATGCTGACATGTAACGATCACGAAAAGGTGCAAGCTGGCATTCGTTGTGCATACAGTACTTGACATCTCACCAATTTGCGCTGTTCGGTGCCCACGATCGGTTGTCATGAGTTGTGGTGTCAAGACAGGATCAGGTTAGCATGAGGTCGGCAGTTGTTGTGGGTTTGTGCCGATAGAGCGCAATGAATGCTGACATGGTGGTGCAATTCACCTGTGGTAAAGCTGATGGAGGTTCTAAACAGGAAATGAGAAGTGGCAGAAAAGTGGAGTAGAGTTGGAGGACATTCGGTGGAGTTGGCAGATCCCGACAACTCTGCAGTAGTAGCGGTATTCGCTATTGGAGTTAACTGCTCGCTATCTCTTAAATTTGGAGATATTCGCAAGATTGCCTGCAGGTGCAAATGAGGCACTTGCTTTCCTCCCCTTTTCATATATTTATTCAGTAAGACGAAAGTTGTTTTAAACCACACCAAATCCCTCAAGAGGTGTTTATATTGAACTGATTTAGCCAGCAATATGCGCACTCACGTCTTGGGTTGGGGTGATGTCTGTGCCAGCAGTAGCGTGTCTCGATGACAGCTTAAGCAGTGCTGCTTGTCAACTGACTCCTTGATTCTGCTTTGTCAGTTCTCTTTCAAGCACACGTTCTTCTGCCGAGTTTGTGGATGCTTATGTAGCACTCTTTGTGAAAACTTGAGCACAGCACTTGGCAAAGTTGTATGATGTGGGGATGAGACGCAGCCTATTGACTCCTCACTACTACTCACGCCAGAAATCCACGTGTGTGACATGTGTTAATTTGGGAAGCAATGAAGGAAATTGGGAAGTAGCTCGGGAAATTCTGTGCTTGTGCTTCTCCGTCAGTGGTTGAGAGGACGGACCGACCTCGCAGCAGAGCAGTGCCTAGGCGTAAACATCCATGCTCACTTTTATGTGCAGAGAACCCCGACGCATGAGGTTCCTTCAGCTTCCCCATCTGCACCCAACCCTCGTAATCACTGTCGAGTCGAAATCACGTGCATCTACACATTTTCATGCGCAGAGCACTCCATTATTCTCCCTTTCAGCAATGACTGTCTCTGGTGACCCACAAAGCGGATCTGTTTCTCAATCCCTTCCTCAGTTGTTCACCGTCTGCAATCACGTTATTTGCATTTTATGTGCGCTTGTGGCCTCTCAAAACTTTGAATCAAACAGTCAACACGCCATAATGGCAGCTAGACCGATGGAGTGCGTCTCTCACGCTCTGTTGAGGTCGAGACCCAAGACTAGGCTGAGACTCAGACGCACGTAATCAAGGCTACTGATGCTGTGCTTTACAGAAGGAATAGAACTTCTCGCAAGTTTGAAAGCTGGCTTATATAAAATGGCTTAATGCGACGACAGGAGGTGTTCGCGCCACATAGGCATTCTTTTAAGACAAACGTCACTTGTGTTACAGTCATCTAGATGGTGACATGAACGCACGCATGGTGCAGTGCCAGCACTGGTAAAACCAGTGACCTGTTTACTTGAAGGCGTGCATCCTTCAGTCGGAATCCGCAGGGTCGATCTAGGTTGCATTTAATGTGGCTAGCAAGTGTGGACTGGAAGCCATGGGAGGTTCCGCTGCCACTCAGTGTCATCACAAGTGCGAAGTGTTACTGAACTTTATAACACTGGGTGCTGAGACGTCCATCCGCGTCCTCTGGAAGCATTGTTTCAACACAAGCAGTAGCTTCACCTCCCACTCCTACATTCCACACTTCACGCGCTTGTGTTAGATATTGAAACAGTGTCGAAGATTTGGGGTAAACGAGCTACATTTGGCCTCCAAGCTGAGAGCTTTATAGGTGACGATTTCACGCAACATGTAATTGCGACGCATGCAGTGGATGCATTGGTATCACTCCAATGTCAACAAGAGTGTAATGGATGAGTGCAGATTGGCAATGCTCCCATCGACTGCGCACAGATTTACCCATGCATCGTCGCCCTCTTATATCTCTACTGACCTCTCCCCAATAGGTTGGCATACAAATCGCAACAGTGGCATGAATTTGTTACCGACGAAAACACTCGACTCCCTGCCAGTCACCACTGCTACCAGTACGTTGTATGGGTTCAGGTATTCATCTCGAGAACTCCAAATGCAGCTAAGAACACACCTAGCCAAACAATCCCATGAGGAGAGATTTGTGAATTGTCCAAATACTTGCGCACACCACTGTGAAAACAGCGCACACACGTACTAAACCAATTCACAACACGGCAATTAAAAAATCGCATCATTTTGTTAGGAACGTCAAAATTACTTGACATTTTTATTTATTCTTTCCTCTCAATTCATCTTCTGCCACACTCTCGAATCACTCCATATTACTTTACGTTGACTCCTTCCTTTCAAGCTGCGAGCGTCCTTATCAGTTTGAGTGCACACACGTTGTATGATGCATTAGCAGCATCCAGGCTAGGACTAATGACATGCCGGTCACAAGAAGAATATGAAGTCAATTTTGGCGATCTTGGCGAAACATGGCCATGCCACTACATCCAAATAAATAAATGCTGCTTCATTTGTTGCTCATTAACCCTCCAGCATTCAATTGCCACATACATTTTGCGTTGTATCAAGGCGAGCTGGAATGAGTATTCGGATCTTGGAGGTGGATTGTGAAGAAGCTTTGTCTTGAGTCGTTATTGCAGAAGGGTGCGACTTCATCGAAATGGGTGAGTCTGCTGAGAAGGATGAAACTAGGCATTGCGCAGTGCATTATCTCGCTCCAGTGATGGAATAGTGAGAAGTCAGTTGAGGTGCAGGACTGTCAGCAGGCGGCCATCCAAATAATTCAGAGCACACCCCACACAAAACGGTGTTCCGTTCCGCATAAATCCTACAAGGCGTCAATTCACCGAATTCATTCCACGCATCGTATTCATGGTTGGCCACAATTAGTTGAAGAGGAGACACACAAACACCGCCATCCATGGTGTGCTGCACAGAGAACAAGCGTTCTTGAAATGGCCAAATATGAGTTAGTTGAAATGACTAAGAGGAGGAGGATGAGGGGTGTTTGTACTACGTACTTGTTGACATAAGTGTGAATGCAATTATGCTTTCGTCATCTTGATGTTGAAATAAGCCCACGCAGAGGGGAGCAGCAGCGCCTGCGATGCTGAACACTACCTTTTCTTTTAATGCTTACGTCTTCGACGCCTTCTGCGCCGCCTTATGCTCGGTTTGGCCGCAACGATCCAGGGTTGAGGTATTTATGTATTTAAGAAGGGTGGGATAACAGCGTTGGTGGTTTTGACTGCTCCTTCAGTGCCACGAGCATGGCCTTTCAAACTCTATTGCACCTAAGATAGAATGGCAACCGAGGATTTGGACAGTGGATATTGGGATGCGTCCCTGTGGCTGTTTCCTGTGGAAAATCAGCAAAGCATTTAGCCACGCCACAAAATGCGATTGCCAGATGAAGCCAAGTCTGGCCATGATTTTGTCAGCTCATTGTCTACTAAGATTTACTTCTACGTAAAACGCATTCACATTTCCGCATGTACAGAATGCTAGAGCCCCTACTTTGTTGGTGATTGTCACGAATGTCCCACAACACTGCCTCATTTCTTGCTCACTTCCTCAGTCGTTCACTGTCCGTCATCATCGCTTTCGCCCCTACAGTGTGCTTGTGCTTTGCAAAACCGAGTATTCGACAGTCAACAATCTAAAATCCTAGCTAATGCGACGGAACGTGCGAGAAGCCTAGGCTGAGCCTCAATCGTACGTGATCAAATTCACTAACGTTGTGCTCTACGGAAGGAACAACAGTTCTCCAAATGTGCAAGCCTGAGTTATTTGAAATGAATTAGTGGGGCATTTGGAGGCTTTGGCTTCACATAGCTATTCGACTAAGTAAGAAGTCACGTGAGTTCTAGTGATGTTGATGTTGAAATCAGTGCACGCACAGCCTAGCGCCAGCATCCGCGAAACCGAGGACCTTCGTTTGCTCCAAAGCGTGCATCCTCGAGCTGGTCTTAGCTGAGTCAACTTGCATTCCACTGAGTTTAACCAGATTGGATTTAGTGTGTCTACGACAGGTGGATTAATAGCCATGGTGGATGCACTGGAACCAATTCAATGGCAGTGTGGATTTCAATGGAAGAGCAGAACATGTAGGCCCCCGTTGCTGACTCCAGCCTTCCACAGAACTATTCTTCATGCTCTGCAACGACAGGGTCATCTTCAGGCTGATGGTTTTTAAGGCACCTTGGAAATCAGTGAAAGTTTAAAAGCTAGTATATTTGGTGGTTGAGCATGTAATCCTCTGAGTGCCAAATGAGAATTAAAAGCAACTGTGTAGCTCACCCCCTGAGAGAATGTGGAACAATGCTGCCATTCTGTTGATCTTCATTTTGCGTTCCACATCTTGGACTAATTTTGCAAAGAGTAAACGCAGAGGTGATTGATTGCTTTGAGGTGTGTTAAGAACACTGAGCAGGTTGTGCGTTGCTACAAACGTCAAAACACTGAAATAAACTGAAATTAGCTATTCTCGACAGTTTGCCATTCAACTCTGAGTAGAGCACGCTCAATTTCTCACCACCCTTCGATGTGCATGATGTTCACGGCGTGTCACACAACGTTCCTGCTTCGCCTTAACAACTGCAATTATTTGGACGAGGGACGCATTGCATTACGTTTAGCCATACATTACTTGAATCGGTGAATTTTTGTCACGTATATACAAAGCGACGTGGGCATGAATTCATTTGCAGTGCTTTCAAGGTGGCTGTGTAAATGCCGGTCCTAGTGTTGAATAATTAAGAGGGTGAGTGTAAGTTCGTGTTCGATTACGTATCTGCAGATTTGACGCTCTGTTTTGCGTTGTTGCTCAGATATATAATTTTTTCTGTGCTTTACTTGATTTTGCCGAAGCAAGACGCTAGCAAACCATTCCATGTAGCGAACGTGTTGATTGCGGATGAGACTGAATAGGCTGAAATGCGCTAAACTGAACAAGAACTTCTTCTTTGTGGCGCATTCGAAGAGCACTTTGTTGGGATCGTCACCCTGCTGCATTTGTGGGTGCACCAGGGAAGAGTAGATCTTGGATATTGCATGTTTCATGAAACCCTACACTGGGGAAGGCAACAACAGCAAAATTGAAATGTCATGCCAATTCGTTGCGCCGTTTGAAATTCCACAACTAGTTGTGATGTTTGGGCCTGTGTTAAGGCGTCTCAAGAGAGTAGTCAGTAAGAGCAGCTTTGAATTCACGGTGCATGAAGCAGAAATGAAGAATTAAAATACAATGTCACTAAGCATTCGCTTCAAACGAGTATTTGCTGGTTGCGTCCGAAATGTGTGTGTGGTATTACCATCATCCAGAAACTCGATCTTCCGTCTACTTCACTGATTTAAAACCAAGCCATTGTGCAGCTAAGCTTACTGAAGAAATAAATACAAAATACTTGTTTGTAATCAAATGTGCAAACGTCTCCATAAAAAACACCACAACGGAGTGCGGCTGATGAATACCACTGGTAGAGTTGGCGCGTATTTCGTTAAATAGGCAAGTAAGCCAGTAGCGGGCGAAGAAATGAAGCTGGTCGCGATAAGCGTAGGAGAGAGTTTGGGAGCTCAGGTGCCTAAATGAGTGCACGGTTCGCACATCAACTGGCTGTGGTGGGTTAAATTTCAAGCCAACTTTCGGATAAAATTGGTGGCCCATGCACTACTAAATACACAATTTAATCCAATTTGAGCAACGAATCATGCTGCGGACAATGCACTTTGAATTGTGCAAAGAAACTGTTACAAAATGTTGCAGACCATGCTACAACGCATTGCTAGATTGCGAGTTGGCTATCACTCGAAATCCCCCATCAACAAAGAAAGTAATCCTTATGAATATGTGTGACTTCCATGAGCACACTCTTCAATAATTGCAAGTCGTCGCATCGATCACTGCTGTTATGTTGGAAGTGGGTGGAATGGAAGCATAGCTGATCCAACCAAACAGCGGCTTTGAATGCCTTCTGAGGAAGGAGATTCTATGCAAAATCGTTTATGTTACACATTCATCAGGCGTAATTTTTGACTTCCCAACATGAGCGAATGCACCCACAAATGTACTTGAGTGGAAAAATTCCCTCAGCTTGTAAATCGGAGTTGTTCATTTAGATCTCAGATATANTTAGATACGTAAATAAAATTGTGGCCCAGATTTGCCAAATTCTTCAAGCAAAGCAGTAAAACGTACTTGTTGGTTGGTCAAAATCGTCGAATAAGACAAGCTGTTGTGGCATCTTAATGCACTTAAGCCGACAAATAAGAATGGACGGAATGCGATTGCACTCCCTTCCCGCAGCCGCTGCTGCCTTTTCAGATGTGGAGCGACTTGCTCCGCGACTTCACAAGTGTGGGACATCTGAAGTTCATTGAACTCGCCGAATCAAGGTGATGGTGAAGCATTGTGCATTGCGGTCGTGTCGACGGCGAAAGAGAGGTTGTGGTTGGTAGTCGTTGCAATAAGTAAGCATTCAACTCATGGTGTGCATTGCATCATCACGTTGACTAAATAATCATCTCTGTTGTATCTACGAACGATGAAGTTAAGGATGGATTCTGACGACAATATATTTTATGAAGCTCTGCATCTGAGAAGCAAAAATGAGTCGCGAATGCGTTTCGCCTATTATTTTCACACCAACAAATTTCACGACTAATTGTACTACTTTCGCCTGCGTTATGCCGTTGCAGGAGGCAGGTTAGCAGAAATCGCCTTAAATTTAAAATGCACACAGTGGAATTATGGTACTGAAATATCCTAAACGCTTAAATGAGTCAAAATACAGAAGATGGAGGAAACGCGTCCAGATATACAGCTCATGTGTTTTCGTGTTTGAGCTTATAATGAACTGGTTTTCTTTGCCTTTGGGTAACACCTCCAACTCCATCACAAATATTTACAAATCCATCAAAAATATTTACTTTCCGGTAAATACCATCGCACTTAAAGAGTAAGTAAGTGAACAGGCACCACATAACCTAACGTGGCGCCATTAGGTATAATTAGCTCATTGAAGACCCTGATAGGGACAGGTACTGGGTTTAGAGATTGGATCCATTCCAAACGCCAACTCAGCCGCATCACAAGGAACTTGACTCCTGTTCTCTGTCGGGTACTTCCGTTGAGGCGACTACCTGTTACATAAATAGTGCGATAAACCAAACTGCTAGTGCTAGTGTGCAAGAATGAACAGCAAACGCATCAACGGCGCCTAGTGCGTTCCAGGAGGGCTCACCATTGAGCATCGAGTAGTGAGTGCCATCCTGACAGAAGGTGAGGTGGGTGCTTCGTTCTGTGCATGTGTGCAAAACACTTTTATTGGTATCAAGCGACGTGCAAAAGGACATTGGCCTCTTTGAATCTCTACTGTGGTCTGTTCAATCACCGAATCACATTGCGAAAATGCCACTCAAACTATCCATACATGGGCTTAGGTAAACCCATCTTGCCAAAAAGAATACTTCGAGGCATAAAAATTAGTGATCAAACAACCACCTCATCTTGCAGTTGTAGCTCAATGTATTCTACCTCAAAAATCCGATCAGAACAATGAACTTGCTTCTTATCCTAAAATATGCCTGACTGACGAACTCTTTCATAATCTTGAAAGAATCCCACAGATACGGAATGCTGTGCAAAGTCAGGTGTCAACGAATGGCACTGCTATGGTGAGAAATATAATGCTTATGCCCCTCAATCATAATGTCGTGACAAATGAAACAGGCCCCTGTTCGGACCTGCCTGGGACACGAGGTTACCGGCACCGTTGGTGCTGCGTTTCATGCAGATGCACGCCTTCATTTGTAACTGCGCTTGCGAATTCCTTTGCCAACGTGCGCCTAGCAACTGGGCAACCCTGGCTGAGACACCATCCTTGAGCTACATCTGGGCCCACTGCTGGTTGAGTCATGCCATTCCTTCTGCCATCCAGAGCCTACATGCTGCACAATTCTCAGCAAAGCAAAAGCAAGAGCAAGTAGTGGAGGAAGGCGCATTCGAAGAACGAGGAGGATCCAATGAGGTGCACTTTGTCACTGAGAATGTAAGAATTTTCCAGTGGCTTGACTCGTCGCCTTTCCAAAGCAGTTAAACTAAATAAATCAAAAGTAGTCGAATTAAAATCCATCTGGCTCAACTGAGCTTACCGCAACTGGTGTAGGGTGAGGGATGCATGTCTTGCAATGAGCCACAGTCTCCAGTTTCGCAGATGCTGACGCTGCGTTGTGCGTGGGCACACGTCAACATCAAGTTGACAAGGTCATCGTTGCCTCCCCACTTAGGCATGCAAGTGCATTATGCGGATGCCTCCTCCTTCTCCGTTTGGATATTGCGACAAACTCAACTTACGCACTTTTGAGAACACTATGCATGACCTCGTTTGGCGCCTCATATCCGACTAATTGTAGACAACGAGGAATGCGGTTTCCACCATGAATTTCGTGAATAGGCATCACAAAGATGTAATATTAAACGCTACGCTATTCATGTTGAGTATGCTCTGTGTTAGTTGGAGACATGCCTGCTGGCATTTCTGCTCTTTGCTAGAATTTTGCCTTGTACTGTCTCCACTACGAGCTGATGCATTGCATGGTAACCAGTCTACTTGTCTTCTGTGGACGCGTCCACAAATGACTCAGGATGGCAAATGCGTAACAAAGTAAACACAATTTTACATGCCTCTACTTTTGGTACAGCATCCCCACCAGAATTGCCAGTGTCAACCTCGTACATTTTGCGGCCGTTTTCCATCTGTATGAGCTTGGTTGATGCACAACCACTTGAAATGATCTGACAAAGTGATAGGAAGTGGGTTGAGGAAGGGAGGTGGAGCACGAGGGAACACGCAACTTACCAAACTAGAGGTGAGCTAAGGGGACAATGACTTGCCTCAAAACCTGTAAAGAAAGCTGTCCACGTGGTTATGCACAAGATAAGAGGAAATTATCAAATGCCAGCACAGCATTGAAGTGCCTACAACTGAAGACTTGATTATAATGTAAAAGTTGCTTGAAGTCAATTCAATCTGCGAGTTATCCTCGAAAAGAGATTTTTAATGAAATATGAGCAAGCAACCCTCTGCGCGAGGACAAACGACGACTCATAGTGCGCAGTCTTTTTACTTGAGTGAATACTTTAGGAGGCAAACAATGCCGTCCCTTTTGTTCCATGACAGATTTCGCCACATCGTCGTTTTTTGGCAAAGCATTAAAAATGTCAACGTCTAATTACAACTCAGTAAGTAGTGATTACTCATCTTGGAAGTTAGTAAAGCAGTTAATTGGAACGAACTCTTCACATCGCAAAACACTTTATAAATTGAAGTCTCACATTTGAAGACATCGCTGCGTTAGATTCGGAACGCCTAAATATACGACCACGAAATACGAATCGTCAGTGCAAATGGTAGATGATGCTAGACTAACCGCTTCCATCTCTCTCTCCTACCCAGATCCTGCTGTCTCTTTCGTCTGCGATACGACTCTATTATGCGAACGCAAAGAAAATTCGGCAAAGCACTATGTGAGATTAACAAATCTTGCATTAGCTTCCATGACGAATGCTTGAGTCAGTTGATTATGTCACTCAAGTCTCAATATGCACTTGAGTACACAAATGCAGGATTGTTTTGTTGACGAATATCTGCCTTCGAACTCACCCAAAATGGGGTAGGGCGAAAGCGGATGCCTCATGTTTGCAATGCCTCCTGCGATTCCTTCAAAAAGCAAAATTTAAATTTGCCCTACATTGCTATTTGACACTCACAGGCCTGAAAATCACTCATTGCTTATATCAACATCAAGATGACGAAAGCATAATTGCATTCACACTTATGTCAACAAGTGCGTTGTACAAACACCCCTCATCCTCCTCCTCTTAGTCATTTCAACTAACTCATATTTGGCCATTTCAAGAACGCTTGTTCTCTGTGCAGCACACCATGGATGGCGGTGTTTGTGTGTCTCCTCTTCAACTAATTGTGGCCAACCATGAATACGATGCGTGGAATGAATTCGGTGAATTGACGCCTTGTAGGATTTATGCGGAACGGAACACCGTTTTGTGTGGGGTGTGCTCTGAATTATTTGGATGGCCGCCTGCTGACAGTCCTGCACCTCAACTGACTTCTCACTATTCCATCACTGGAGCGAGATAATGCACTGCGCAATGCCTAGTTTCATCCTTCTCAGCAGACTCACCCATTTCGATGAAGTCGCACCCTTCTGCAATAACGACTCAAGACAAAGCTTCTTCACAATCCACCTCCAAGATCCGAATACTCATTCCAGCTCGCCTTGATACAACGCAAAATGTATGTGGCAATTGAATGCTGGAGGGTTAATGAGCAACAAATGAAGCAGCATTTATTTATTTGGATGTAGTGGCATGGCCATGTTTCGCCAAGATCGCCAAAATTGACTTCATATTCTTCTTGTGACCGGCATGTCATTAGTCCTAGCCTGGATGCTGCTAATGCATCATACAACGTGTGTGCACTCAAACGGCTGAGGGCGCTCGCAGCCTGAAATTATGGGATCGACGTAAAGTAATATGGAGTGATTCGAGAGTGTGGCAGTAGATGAATTGAGAGGGAGAAGTAGATGTGGGCACGGACGAATCTTCTACTTCAATTTCTTTATTTTAAAACCCCTTAATGTAAAATTGGAAAGAATGAATGAAAATGTCATGTAATTTTCACGTCTCTAACAAAATGATGTGATAGTTCCATTGTCGTCCTCAATAGCAAACGGCAATACAATCTGCTGGAAGACGAGCATTCTCAAAGCGACCACTCAGCTCTGTCATTTGGACTGCCACTCATTGCCTCACATCCAGGAATTCCCTCCACCTCATGTGTCCCTCACTATTCGAAACGCGGCACTGTTGCAATGGGTGTAGGTGGGAGCTCTACTTCAATTGACTGATGTCTCAGCGCTACCATTCAGATTGCCAATGGAAAAAGTGCATGAGGTTATGGTGAAATGATGGGATCGACGTAAAATAGTATGTAGTGATTACAAAGCGTGGCAGAAGATGGATTTAGAGGGAGAAGTAGATGTGGACACGGACGAATATTCTACTTCAATTTCTTTATTTTATAAACTTCAAAATATAAAATTGGTAAGAATAATCCCTTGAGACGCCTTAGCACATCCTCAAATATCATAACTAATGCACACCATCCAAAATGTGCATCCATCGTTGAGCTCAGAACGACGATGTCTATGCTGACATGTGGCGATCAGAAAAGGTGCAAACTGGCATTCGTTGCGCATACAGTACTTGACATCTCACCAAGTTGCGCTGTTCGGCGCCCACGATCGGTTGTCATGAGTATTGGTGTCAAGACAGGATCAGGTCAGCGCAATGAATGCTGACATGGTGGTGCAATTCGCCTGTGGTAAAGCTGATGGGGGTTCTAAACAGGAAATGAGAAGTGGCAGAAAAGTGGAGTAGANGTATTGGTGTCAAGACAGGATCAGGTCAGCGCAATGAATGCTGACATGGTGGTGCAATTCGCCTGTGGTAAAGCTGATGGGGGTTCTAAACAGGAAATGAGAAGTGGCAGAAAAGTGGAGTAGAGTTGGAGGACATTCGGTGGAGTTGGCAGATCCCGACAACTCTGCAGTAGTAGCGGTATTCGCTATTGGAGTTAACTGCTCGCTATCTCTTAAATTTGGAGATATTCGCAAGATTGCCTGCAGGTGCAAATGAGGCACTTGCTTTCCTCCCCTTTTCATATATTTATTCAGTAAGACGAAAGTTGTTTTAAACCACACCAAATCCCTCAAGAGGTGTTTATATTGAACTGATTTAGCCAGCAATATGCGCACTCACGTCTTGGGTTGGGGTGATGTCTGTGCCAGCAGTAGCGTGTCTCGATGACAGCTTAAGCAGTGCTGCTTGTCAACTGACTCCTTGATTCTGCTTTGTCAGTTCTCTTTCAAGCACACGTTCTTCTGCCGAGTTTGTGGATGCTTATGTAGCACTCTTTGTGAAAACTTGAGCACAGCACTTGGCAAAGTTGTATGATGTGGGGATGAGACGCAGCCTATTGACTCCTCACTACTACTCACGCCAGAAATCCACGTGTGTGACATGTGTTAATTTGGGAAGCAATGAAGGAAATTGGGAAGTAGCTCGGGAAATTCTGTGCTTGTGCTTCTCCGTCAGTGGTTGAGAGGACGGACCGACCTCGCAGCAGAGCAGTGCCTAGGCGTAAACATCCATGCTCACTTTTATGTGCAGAGAACCCCGACGCATGAGGTTCCTTCAGCTTCCCCATCTGCACCCAACCCTCGTAATCACTGTCGAGTCGAAATCACGTGCAACTACACATTTTCATGTGCAGAGCACTCCATTATTCTCCATTTCAGCAATGACTGTCTCTGGTGACCCACAAAACGTATCTGTTTCTCAATCCCTTCCTCAGTTGCTCACCATCTGCAATCACGTTATTTGCACTTTATGTGCGCTTGTGGCCTCTCGAAACTGCAGATCAAACTGCTAGCACTCCATAATGGCAGGTAAACCGATGGAGTGCGCCACTCACGCTCTGTTGAGGCCGAGACCGAAGACTAGACTGCGACTCAGACGCACGTAATCAAGGCTACTGATGCTGTGCTTTACAGAAGGAATAGCACTTCTCGAAAGTTTGAAAGCTGGCTTATATAAAATGGCTTGATGCGACGTCAGGGTGCGTGTGCGCGACATGGGCATTCGTTTGAGGCAAAAGTCACTTGTGTTACAGTCATCTAGATGTTGACATGAACGCACGCATGGTGCAGTGCCAGCACTGGTAAAACCAGTGACCTGTTTACTTGAAGACATGCATCCTTCAGTCGGAATCCGCAGGGTCGATCTAGGTTGCATTTAATGTGGCTAGCAAGTGTGGACTGGAAGCCATGGGAGGTTCCACTGCCACTCAGTGTCATCACAAGTGCGAAGTGTTACTGAACTTTATAACACTGGGTGCTGGGACGTCCGTCCGCGTCCTCCGGAAGCATTGTTTCAACACAAGCAGTAGCTTCACCTCCCACTCCTACTTTCCACACTTCACGCGCTTGTGTTGTGCATTGAAGCAGCGTCAAAGATTTCGGGTAAACGAGCTACATTTGGCCTCCAAGCTAAGAGCTTTATAAGTGACGCCTTTAAACATAACAAAGTGCGGCGTGTGTACTGGACGCATTGTTATCAATCTAAGGTGAACAAGAGTGCTACAGATAAACAAAGACTGGTAATGCTCCTATTAACACCGCACAGATTTACACATGCATCGTCGCCCTCTTCGATCTGTACCGAGCCTTCCACAATGAGGTAGCATACGAATTGCAACAGTGGTATGAATTCGTTTACATTCACCACTGCTACCAGTGCGTTGTATGTGTTCAGGCATTCGTCTCGAGAAATCCAAATACGGCTAAGAACACGCCTAGCCAAACAATCCCATGAGGAGAGATTTGTGAATTGTCCCACTACTTGCGCACACCACTGTGAAAACAGGGCACACACGTGCTCAACCAATTCGCAACAATTATCTGGCTCTTCTGCTGNCCCACTACTTGCGCACACCACTGTGAAAACAGGGCACACACGTGCTCAACCAATTCGCAACAATTATCTGGCTCTTCTGCTGTAGAAAGCAGAAGTTGAGGATCCATTAGGGACGAAGTACCAAGAGATTAACAAAGACATGAGTCAGTGAGCTGGCGCTGCTTGTACAATTGTTAAGAAATCTCACTTCCATAAAGTAGGTGCACAATTTGTTACTAATTATTTCCGTTCTTAATTTAACTTCTGGTGGGTCTAATAATAGCCAGCCAATGATACTGGAGCCCACGCCTCTATATAACGACAACGAATACAGTGCGCCGTACCGGTAACCACAGGTGCTGATAGAGGTGGGTTCCATTATCCTCATGAATGAGTTCCGTTTTCGCCACATTAATGCCACATTTGCACTCCACTTTGCATATCCCACCATATTAGCACAGTCATATCACAATTTGCGCAGAGTTAGGTTGTCAAGCATAGTTGCGGAACGAAACAGGTTCAGAAATTCGCCCACGTCCCCAAAGGCGGCATGTGCTCAGTTATAATAGCAGGATCTAATGGACGCTTTGTACATTAAGGTTCTTTGTTTGAATTATCCGCGGGCTGGTGGGTGGAACTAAGCGCAAGCAAACAATGGACAGCTGGACTTCAGAGCAGGCGACAACAGTAGTTGGAATTTGTACTCCGGTGTGTGCTGAGGCCGACCTTCTCAAATTGATGCAGGACGAGGTGTGGACGCACGCAGACTGCGACAGTTCATTCTAGGTGAACCGCCCTCCACCCCACGCACATGGCGCAAGTTAACTGTCGAGGCTCCGACTGCTTCACCACATTCCAATCCCCATATGCATGATGCCTTCCCGTACTGCAAATACATTTGTACTTCTGTGCTCTCTTCCTGCTTGGTCTTCACGCTCTGCCAATCAGCATCGCCAGTCACATTTTCCGTGTTGATGTGTTGCACAGCTTTCATTGCAGAATGCACATCATGGGACGGTTCTACGCCCTCCTACTTTTATTAAGCTCCGTCAATCTTTCTACCGCATAACATTTAAATAGTTGGATCTGCACCTCCCTTGTGCAACGTAACGCTCAAAGTTACCATGGGAGAATAGTGGTTATACAATTCAACTCCTCCTTGCATGCTCCGTGTCAGAAAAGTTATTTGACCGGTGGAGAACATAATGCATATCGAAGGGTGGTGCAAAGTGCAACGCAGCCAATTTGAAAAGAATAGCAAATTTAGGCCAATTTCCATGCCTAGACACTTCTGGCAGTGCGAACTCTTCTCTGTTTCCCTCAAGGTTTCAGCATAGATAAACACCTTTGCTTTTACTCCGAATAGATGTTGGCAGAGAGAGTGGAGCGCGAAGTGAACACCACCACTGCATTTGCGTTGCTCATCGTCGCCATCGCTACATTCCCTTTAAATTATAACTTGGTGCCAAACAACTTGCAAAAGTTACTATTCCGCTTTTATTGTTTAAACTTTCACTGATTATGAAGGCATCTTTTATACAATTGGGTTACAAATCGCCTCGTTGTTGTAGCACATTAAGAATGGCTACGGGGATGCTGCAGTCTGCAACGAGGCTCTGCATGCTTCCGTTCGACCACTGACATTCGCAATACCTTGGAAGTGGTAACGGTGCACCCATTGCATACTAGTCACACTTGTCGAGTTATTCGCGAAGACGCCGCCTTCCCTGGCTTAGTGAAGGACGCTGAGACTATTTGTGGTGATCTGGCAAATCCGTGCAGTATTCTTGTACTCCACATGACTAAGGGTTGCAAGGAGAGCTGGAGTTAATAATAATGGGCTTTTCCTTATTTATACGCATCAAGCTGACGCAGTATTAACGTGCGACGTTCTCCTCTACCGTGTAGCTGAATTCGATATTCTCCACTCTACTGACTGACGGTGATTCATGTAGCGAAGCACACACGCCTTGAATAGAGCCATGTCTGAGTGCACTGACAGCTGGTACAACTGCATTCAGCAGGTGTGCCCATTGTTTACTAATGTTTACCGTTCCAAATTTAGCTTCCAAGAGGTCTGATGATAGCCAGCCAATGATAGTGAAGCTCACGCATCAATGACAGCGAAGACAGTGTTCCACACCAATGGCCACAGGTGCTAATGCAGGTAGATTTCATTCAGTCATCATCTCGGGAGTTCACTGTTACCTTGGGCATGTTCTGCTGCATTTTACACTGCATTTTGAATGCTCTTTAGTGACTGCACCACAGCATCACAATTTCGGCTGCACATATTGAGGAAGGAAGCTGTTTTGTGTATTTCCACAGTTCGTCAAGAGTTAAACATGCTCGTTTGGACTTATATAAAGTATCAATTATCATTTCCAGAATTACTTTATAAGGGTAGGTAGGTTGATTAAGCCGCGACTTGGCAGTGCACCACTGGAGTTCACAGCAAGCGAAAACAAATGTCCAAATTGCACTCATTAGCACATCTTATGTAAAAATCAACACGTCTCGCTTCGAATAACCTTTCATTACAAACTGGGCTCTGCGCATGCATTTGTAAATCAGAACCAACAAATTAATGGATGAATGAAATGGATACAAATGCTCGAAGACGTTTGACTGTCACATTTTGGTGTGGCGCAGGGAGGAGTAGGTCCGGGCATTCACATGCATAATGAGTTTAGCTTGAGAGGAGGCAGCGTCAACAGAATTGAAGTACTTTCGCATTTAATTGATTCCCCTCTGCCTGCCTGCCTGCCTGCCTGCCTGCCTGCCTGACTTCGTCAAATTTCTCAACCATTCACGTCGTTCCTATTTCTGCTTATTAACAGAACGGCAGTTATTTAAGGCTTAGATGACGAAGCGACTCGGTGGCTGAGGGCGGCACTACTGAGGAGGGTGCGCGGTGTGTGTGGCCAAGGTCAAGCCACAAAGAATGCGATGTGGCAATCACATGAGCATTAAATGATGAGGATTAGGTTTGCATGTCTGCACATCTGTTTACGAGTGTAAGAGCAGAATGCGGCGATCCACACGCACGCAAAGCCGAGCTGCAAGGTCAACCATGTTTTCTGAATGTAGTAGTATCAATGGCAGTGCATCCGTAGGCAGGTAGGGTGCGCACCAACAGAAGTGGTCAACTTGGATTCGTGAGAGGTGATGGCGATCGTGAGAAACCATGCTTCTGTTGCTGCAAACCCATCCATCCAGAATTACTGCTCGATGAATTGTGGACTCAGGTGTCTGAGCATCGCACAACAGCACCATTTGTCATAGAATGCATTGTGGTCTGCTTGATGCCGCAAATACTCAAAGCAGGTATCCTTCAATGTTACTTACTGTGGTGGGAGATTTATGCAACGATTGATAAATTGTGGATCAAGATATTACATTGAATGCTACAGAGGTGAGTCGTTTTCTGCCTAATTAGGCAAGGAAGCAAGGAGGCAACCCACACTCAGCTTGAATACAAGCAAATTGAACCACCAAAATTGCTAGAAGTTGTTTGGAATTGTCCCCTAGTGTGCATTCTTTGTTCACCTGACCCGTGTGATAACAGTTGTGCAATATGCCGCCACGAGAAATCTGATAGGTGGTGCAGATTCACGAATGCCAAGATGAAGCAGAAAAGGATTACAAGTAGAAATATATTTACAGCACTGGAGGGTGTGGTGAACATGGGGATGGGCATGTGTCACAACAGTGGAAGCCTCAGTAGTTAGCTTGATTCATGCGCCTAAGGTGAATGGTCGTTCACATTGGACGCATGATCGCAGTCAACGTGCGTCCACAGTTCATTCTACACCAACTCGGGTAAGTCGACCTCAACGTACACGGGAGTGTAATTTTGCACCAATGATGTCGTCTTCTGCTGTGAGGTCCATCTGTCCATTGTGTGGTCGCGATTACGTAAACCCACCCAACTGCAGAATGAGATTTGGGAAATGAAAATCAAGGCATATTCTACTCTTGGATATTCGAGCGATTCCATGAACATCTATCTTTCTCTAACTGCGCCTGACAAAATGATTCTGCGATAATGGTGATGCAAAAATGAAAGAATGTGCAAGGTCGAGTGCAAAATGCAGCGTTGTTGTGGTGGAAGTTCAAATACCGACGCAGGACATGTATGAGATGACTGTGGAATCTCGCGGTGATGAAGGAAACCTACCTCGGTTAGCACCTCTGGCTACTGGTGTGAAGCATTGTATTCGGTGTCATTCATAAGCAATCGAGCTTCATCATAAATTGGCTGGCTATTATTAGACCCCTCAGAAATTAAACGAAGAGCGCCCATTCTTAGTAACCAACGTGCATGCCTACCATGTGTAATTGTATCAGTTACTTCAGCACATTTACCATGGCTCGATGAAATGCATTTACTATTTGCGCCTTTTCATATTGATGTGATTGAGTGGTCCAGAATAGTCATTTGTTGGTACTCCATTTGCAAGGACCAGTTTGCAAAATGTGTTCCGTACTGTAGTAGTGAACTCGCACCACGTGTTGGTAGCAGTGCTGACTCAAAAGTAGGCTGTAGGCTCAAATGTGGGGAATTTCAGTCCCGTGTGGTGAGTTATATGCAGCCCTGTTGTTAGTAGGTCAGTAGAGACCAGTTCATGCCCATTTCCCCTCCAATTGGCAGACAGCAACCTCTGACAATCAGCCGATTAGAGAAGGCTAAACTCGGCTACGGGGTAAGAGCGAGTGNAAAAGCGAGTGCCTTACCTCCTGTTGACGCTCACTTCCTTCCCCACCACAACCATTATTTGCTGACCACAGCCTTCCCATGGAATGCGAAGTCCTTTCTAAGCAACGACTTCTTTTTGAAGCTTTGCAGTGCTCACCACATGCCTGTACAAATGTCACTATTCTGGGCTGGGCGGTTCGCATCGGCAACTTGATGCCTCTTCTACACCTGCACTTCCTCAAGTGAAGAGCGGTACCATCAGCTGACACGTCTCCAACCGATTCAGAGCATACTTTGCACAAAATAATGCGGTGTTTTATAGTACATCTGTGAGATATTTATTCCCTAGTATCATGGCGAGCATCGCATTCCTGGTTGCCCACAATTAGTAGAACAGACGGCACGCAATCAAGGTCGTCCAAGATGTGCTTTCCAGTGAAATCCCGAGATGATGACTGAATGAAATCTACCTGCATTAGCACCTGTGGCCATTGGTGTGGAACACTGTCTTCGCTGTCATTGATGCGTGAGCTTCACTATCATTGGCTGGCTATCATCAGACCTCTTGGAAGCTAAATTTGGAACGGTAAACATTAGTAAACAATGGGCACACCTGCTGAATGCAGTTGTACCAGCTGTCAGTGCACTCAGACATGGCTCTATTCAAGGCGTGTGTGCTTCGCTACATGAATCACCGTCAGTCAGTAGAGTGGAGAATATCGAATTCAGCTACACGGTAGAGGAGAACGTCGCACGTTAATACTGCGTCAGCTTGATGCGTATAAATAAGGAAAAGCCCATTATTATTAACTCCAGCTCTCCTTGCAACCCTTAGTCATGTGGAGTACAAGAATACTGCACGGATTTGCCAGATCACCACAAATAGTCTCAGCGTCCTTCACTAAGCCAGGGAAGGCGGCGTCTTCGCGAATAACTCGACAAGTGTGACTAGTATGCAATGGGTGCACCGTTACCACTTCCAAGGTATTGCGAATGTCAGTGGTCGAACGGAAGCATGCAGAGCCTCGTTGCAGACTGCAGCATCCCCGTAGCCATTCTTAATGTGCTACAACAACGAGGCGATTTGTAACCCAATTGTATAAAAGATGCCTTCATAATCAGTGAAAGTTTAAACAATAAAAGCGGAATAGTAACTTTTGCAAGTTGTTTGGCACCAAGTTATAATTTAAAGGGAATGTAGCGATGGCGACGATGAGCAACGCAAATGCAGTGGTGGTGTTCACTTCGCGCTCCACTCTCTCTGCCAACATCTATTCGGAGTAAAAGCAAAGGTGTTTATCTATGCTGAAACCTTGAGGGAAACAGAGAAGAGTTCGCACTGCCAGAAGTGTCTAGGCATGGAAATTGGCCTAAATTTGCTATTCTTTTCAAATTGGCTGCGTTGCACTTTGCACCACCCTTCGATATGCATTATGTTCTCCACCGGTCAAATAACTTTTCTGACACGGAGCATGCAAGGAGGAGTTGAATTGTATAACCACTATTCTCCCATGGTAACTTTGAGCGTTACGTTGCACAAGGGAGGTGCAGATCCAACTATTTAAATGTTATGCGGTAGAAAGATTGACGGAGCTTAATAAAAGTAGGAGGGCGTAGAACCGTCCCATGATGTGCATTCTGCCCTCATTTGATCTACGCGATGAAAGCTGTGCAACACATCAACACGGAAAATGTGACTGGCGATGCTGATTGGCAGAGCGTGAAGACCAAGCAGGAAGAGAGCACAGAAGTACAAATGTATTTGCAGTACGGGAAGGCATCATGCATATGGGGATTGGAATGTGGTGAAGCAGTCGGAGCCTCGACAGTTAACTTGCGCCATGTGCGTGGGGTGGAGGGCGGTTCACCTAGAATGAACTGTCGCAGTCTGCGTGCGTCCACACCTCGTCCTGCATCAATTTGAGAAGGTCGGCCTCAGCACACACCGGAGTACAAATTCCAACTACTGTTGTCGCCTGCTCTGAAGTCCAGCTGTCCATTGTTTGCTTGCGCTTAGTTCCACCCACCAGCCCGCGGATAATTCAAACAAAGAACCTTAATGTACAAAGCGTCCATTAGATCCTGCTATTATAACTGAGCACACGCCACCTTTGGGGACGTGGGCGAATTTCTGAACCTGTTTCGTTCCGCAACTATGCTTGACAACCTAACTCTGCGCAAATTGTGATATGACTGTGCTAATATGGTGGGATATGCAAAGTGGAGTGCAAATGTGGCATTAATGTGGCGAAAACGGAACTCATTCATGAGGATAATGGAACCCACCTCTATCAGCACCTGTGGTTACCGGTACGGCGCACTGTATTCGTTGTCGTTATATAGAGGCGTGGGCTCCAGTATCATTGGCTGGCTATTATTAGACCCACTAGAAGTTAAATTAAGAACGGAAATAATTAGTAACAAATTGTGCACCTACTTTAAGGAAGTGGGATTTTTTAATAACTGTACTGGCAAAGTTAGCTCACTGACGCATGTCTCTGTTACTTTCATGATGTCTTGTCCCTTATGGATACTCAACTTCTGCTTTCTACAGCAGAAGAGCTTAGAATTTGTTGTGAAGTGGTTGAGTGGTGTGTGCGCTGTTTTAGCAGTGGTGTGCACAAGTAGTGGGACAACTCACAAAACTCTCCTCATGGGATTGTTTGGCTAGGCGTGTTCTTAGCCGTATTTGGATTTCTCGAGATGAATGCCTGAACCCATACAACGCACTGGTAGCAGTGGTGAATGTCAGGGAGTCGAATGTTTTGTTAATTAACGAATTCATACCACTGTTGCAATTCGTATGCTACCTCATTGTGGAAGGCTCGGTACAGATCGAAGAGGGCGACGATGCATGTGTAAATCTGTGCGGTGTTAATAGGAGCATTACCAGTCTTTGTTTATCTGTAGCACTCTTGTTCACCTTAGATTGATAACAATGCGTCCAGTACACACGCCGCACTTTGTTATGTTTAAAGGCGTCACTTATAAAGCTCTTAGCTTGGAGGCCAAATGTAGCTCGTTTACCCGAAATCTTTGACGCTGCTTCAATGCACAACACAAGCGCGTGAAGTGTGGAAAGTAGGAGTGGGAGGTGAAGCTACTGCTTGTGTTGAAACAATGCTTCCGGAGGACGCGGACGGACGTCCCAGCACCCAGTGTTATAAAGTTCAGTAACACTNTGATGTCTTGTCCCTTATGGATACTCAACTTCTGCTTTCTACAGCAGAAGAGCTTAGAATTTGTTGTGAAGTGGTTGAGTGGTGTGTGCGCTGTTTTAGCAGTGGTGTGCACAAGTAGTGGGACAACTCACAAAACTCTCCTCATGGGATTGTTTGGCTAGGCGTGTTCTTAGCCGTATTTGGATTTCTCGAGATGAATGCCTGAACCCATACAACGCACTGGTAGCAGTGGTGAATGTCAGGGAGTCGAATGTTTTGTTAATTAACGAATTCATACCACTGTTGCAATTCGTATGCTACCTCATTGTGGAAGGCTCGGTACAGATCGAAGAGGGCGACGATGCATGTGTAAATCTGTGCGGTGTTAATAGGAGCATTACCAGTCTTTGTTTATCTGTAGCACTCTTGTTCACCTTAGATTGATAACAATGCGTCCAGTACACACGCCGCACTTTGTTATGTTTAAAGGCGTCACTTATAAAGCTCTTAGCTTGGAGGCCAAATGTAGCTCGTTTACCCGAAATCTTTGACGCTGCTTCAATGCACAACACAAGCGCGTGAAGTGTGGAAAGTAGGAGTGGGAGGTGAAGCTACTGCTTGTGTTGAAACAATGCTTCCGGAGGACGCGGACGGACGTCCCAGCACCCAGTGTTATAAAGTTCAGTAACACTTCGCACTTGTGATGACACTGAGTGGCAGTGGAACCTCCCATGGCTTCCAGTCCACACTTGCTAGCCACATTAAATGCAACCTAGATCGACCCTGCGGATTCCGACTGAAGGATGCATGTCTTCAAGTAAACAGGTCACTGGTTTTACCAGTGCTGGCACTGCACNACACGCCGCACTTTGTTATGTTTAAAGGCGTCACTTATAAAGCTCTTAGCTTGGAGGCCAAATGTAGCTCGTTTACCCGAAATCTTTGACGCTGCTTCAATGCACAACACAAGCGCGTGAAGTGTGGAAAGTAGGAGTGGGAGGTGAAGCTACTGCTTGTGTTGAAACAATGCTTCCGGAGGACGCGGACGGACGTCCCAGCACCCAGTGTTATAAAGTTCAGTAACACTTCGCACTTGTGATGACACTGAGTGGCAGTGGAACCTCCCATGGCTTCCAGTCCACACTTGCTAGCCACATTAAATGCAACCTAGATCGACCCTGCGGATTCCGACTGAAGGATGCATGTCTTCAAGTAAACAGGCCACTGGTTTTACAAGTGCTGGCACTGCACCACGCGTGCGTTCATGTCAACATCTAGACGACTCTAAAACAAGCAACTTTTGCCCCAAACGAATGCCTATGTGGCGCGAACACCTCCTGACGTTGCATCAAGCCATTTTATACAAGCCAGCTTTCAAACTTCCGAGAAGTGCTATTCATTCTGTAAAGCACAGCATTAGTAGCCTTGGTTACGTGCGTCTGAGTCGCAGNTTAATTAACGAATTCATACCACTGTTGCAATTCGTATGCTACCTCATTGTGGAAGGCTCGGTACAGATCGAAGAGGGCGACGATGCATGTGTAAATCTGTGCGGTGTTAATAGGAGCATTACCAGTCTTTGTTTATCTGTAGCACTCTTGTTCACCTTAGATTGATAACAATGCGTCCAGTACACACGCCGCACTTTGTTATGTTTAAAGGCGTCACTTATAAAGCTCTTAGCTTGGAGGCCAAATGTAGCTCGTTTACCCGAAATCTTTGACGCTGCTTCAATGCACAACACAAGCGCGTGAAGTGTGGAAAGTAGGAGTGGGAGGTGAAGCTACTGCTTGTGTTGAAACAATGCTTCCGGAGGACGCGGACGGACGTCCCAGCACCCAGTGTTATAAAGTTCAGTAACACTTCGCACTTGTGATGACACTGAGTGGCAGTGGAACCTCCCATGGCTTCCAGTCCACACTTGCTAGCCACATTAAATGCAACCTAGATCGACCCTGCGGATTCCGACTGAAGGATGCATGTCTTCAAGTAAACAGGTCACTGGTTTTACCAGTGCTGGCACTGCACCATGCGTGCGTTCATGTCAACATCTAGATGACTGTAACACAAGTGACTTTTGCCTCAAACGAATGCCCATGTCGCGCACACGCACCCTGACGTCGCATCAAGCCATTTTATATAAGCCAGCTTTCAAACTTTCGAGAAGTGCTATTCCTTCTGTAAAGCACAGCATCAGTAGCCTTGATTACGTGCGTCTGAGTCGCAGTCTAGTCTTCGGTCTCGGCCTCAACAGAGCGTGAGTGGCGCACTCCATCGGTTTACCTGCCATTATGGAGTGCTAGCAGTTTGATCTGCAGTTTCGAGAGGCCACAAGCGCACATAAAGTGCAAATAACGTGATTGCAGATGGTGAGCAACTGAGGAAGGGATTGAGAAACAGATACGTTTTGTGGGTCACCAGAGACAGTCATTGCTAAAAGGGAGAATTATGGAGTGCTCTGCACATGAAAATGTGCAGTTGCACGTGATTTCGACTCGACAGTGATTACGAGGGTTGGGTGCAGATGGGAAAGCTGAAGGAACCTCATGCGTCGGGGTTCTCTGCACATAAAAGTGAGCATGGATGTTTACGCCTAGGCACTGCTCTGCTGCGAGGTCGGTCCGTCCTCTCAACCACTGACGGAGAAGCACAAGCACAGAATTTCCCGAGCTACTTCCCAATTTCCTTCATTGCTTCCCAAATTAACACATGTCACACACGTGGATTTCTGGCGTGAGTAGTAGTGAGGAGTCAATAGGCTGCGTCTCATCCCCACATCATACAACTTTGCCAAGTGCTGTGCTCAAGTTTTCACAAAGAGTGCTACAGAAGCATCCACAAACTCGGCAGAAGAACGTGTGCTTGGAAGAGAACTGACAAAGCAGAATCAAGGAGTCAGTTGACAAGCAGCACTGCTTAAGCCGTCATCGAGACACGCTACTGCTGGCACAGACATCACCCCAACCCAAGACGTGAGTGCGCATATTGCTGGCTAAATCAGTTCAATATAAACACCTCTTGATGGATTTAGCGTATGTTAGAACAACTTTCGTCTTATTAAATAAATAAAAAGGGGGAGGAAGGCAAGTGCCTCATTTATACCTGTAGGCAATCTCGCGGATGGCTGCAAATTTAAAAATATAGCAAGCACTCAACTTCAATAGCGAATGCCGCTACTACTGAAGAGTTGTCGGGATCTGCCAACTCCACCGAATATCCTCCAACTCTACTCCACTTTTCTGCCACTTCTCGTTTCCCACATAAAAACTCCATCAGCTTTGCCACAGGCGAATTGCACCACCATGTCAGCATTCATTACGCTCTATCGGCACAATCCCACAACAACTGCCGACCTCATGCTAACCTGATCCTGTCTTGACACCACAACTCATGACAACCGATCGTGGGCGCCGAACAGCGCAACTTGGTGAGATGTCAAGTACTGTATGCGCAACGAATGCCAGTTTGCACCTTTTCTGATCGCCACATGTCAGCATAGACATCGTCGTTCTGAGCTCAACGATGGAAACACATTTTCGATGGTGTGCATCAGTAGGCTATTCCTTCCCTGAGCAATTCTCTTCCCTATTACTCTTTGAAGTTAGTTGAAATGACTAAGAGGAGGAGGATGTGGGGGTGTTTGTACTACGTNTCAGAGCTCAACGATGGTAACACATTTTGGATGGTTTGCATCAGTAGGCTATTCCTTCCCTGAGCAATTCTCTTCCCGATTGCTCTTTGGAATAAGCTGGTCAAAAGTAAGGTGAGCACACGCGAAACTATGTAGATGCTAGTTTTACGTAGCACTTTAAATTTGAATCGTGGCTCATTTAGATTTCCTGAATCACCATAACCTCATGCACTTTTTCCATTTGCAATCTGAATGGTAGCGTTGGGAAATCAGTCAATTGACGGAGAGCACCCACCTTAACCCATTTCAACAGTGCCGCGTTTCGAATAGTGAGGGACACATGAGGTGGAGGGAATTCCTGGATGTGAGGCAATGAGTGGCAGTCCAAATGACAGAGCTGAGTGGTCGCTTTGAGAATGCTCGTCTTCCAGCAGATTGTATTGCCGTTTACTATTAAGGACGACAAGGGAAATATCACATCATTTTATTAGAGACGTCAAACTTACTTGACATTTTCGTTCATTTTTTCCAATTTTGCATAATGGAGCTTTTAAAGTAAAGAAATTGGAGTGGAGGAATCTCGCGTACCCATATCCAGTCCCACCCTCAATCCATCTTCTGCCACGCTTTCGAATCACTCCACACTATTTTGCGTCGATCCCATCATTTAAAGCTGCGAGCGTCCTCAGCCGTTTGAGTGCACACACGTTGTATGATGCATTAGCAGCATCCAGGCTAGGACTAATGACATGCCGGTCACAAGAAGAATATGCAGTCAATTTTGGCGATCTTGGCGAAACATGGCCATGCCACTACATCCAAATAAATAAATGCTGCTTCATTTGTTGCTCATTAACCCTCCAGCATTCAATTGCCACATACATTTTGCGTTGTATCAAGGCGAGCTGGAATGAGTATTCGGATCTTGGAGGTGGATTGTGAAGAAGCTTTGTCTTGAGTCGTTATTGCAGAAGGGTGCGACTTCATCGAAATGGGTGAGTCTGCTGAGAAGGATGAAACTAGGCATTGCGCAGTGCATTATCTCGCTCCAGTGATGGAATAGTGAGAAGTCAGTTGAGGTGCAGGACTGTCAGCAGGCGGCCATCCAAATAATTCAGAGCACACCCCACACAAAACGGTGTTCCGTTCCGCATAAATCCTACAAGGCGTCAATTCACCGAATTCATTCCACGCATCGTATTCATGGTTGGCCACAATTAGTTGAAGAGGAGACACACAAACACCGCCATCCATGGTGTGCTGCACAGAGAACAAGCGTTCTTGAAATGGCCAAATATGAGTTAGTTGAAATGACTAAGAGGAGGAGGATGAGGGGTGTTTGTACTACGTACTTGTTGACATAAGTGTGAATGCAATTATGCTTTCGTCATCTTGATGTTGATATAAGCAATGAGTGATTTTCAGGCCTGTGAGTGCCAAATAGCAATGTACGGCAAATTTAAATTTTGCTTTTTGAAGGAATCGCAGGAGGCATACACAAAGCGACTTGGGTATGAATTCATTTGCAGTGCTTTCAAGGTGGCTGTGTAAATGCCGCTCCTAGGGTTGGATAATTAAGAGGGTGAGTGTAAGTTCGTGTTCGATTACGTATCTGCAGAGTCGACGTTCTGTTTTGCATTGTTGCGCAGATATATTATTTTCTCTGTGCTTTACTTGATTTTGCCGAAGCAAGACGCTAGCAAACCACTCTACGTAGTAGACGTGTTGATCGCGGGTGAGACTGAATAGGCTGAAATGCGCTAAACTGAACAAGAACTTCTCCCTTGTGGCGCATTCGAAAAGCACGTTGTTGGGATTGCCATTCTCGTTGCATTTGTGGGTGCACCAGGGAAGAGCAGATCTTGGATATTGCATGTTTTATGAAGCCCTACATTAGGGAAGGCAACAACAGCAAAATTGAAATGTCATGCCACTTCGTTGCGCCGTTTGAAATTCCACAACTAGTTGTGATATTTGAGCTTGTGTTAAGGCGTCTCAAGAGAGTAGTCAGTAAGAGCAGCTTTGAATTCGCGGTGCTTGAAGCAGAAATAAAGAATTAAAATATTTTCCAAAGCGTATACTAGTCAACATAAAAATGGTTGGAAGGAATCTACTGGGATATTCAGTCGGTTGTGTCCGGCGGAGAAAATGCACCTCCACCATAAATGATAGGTAATCCACAGCACATCTGTTAAGCCACCATTGTCTCTTTACTAACGTTTGCAATGGCAGCATCGCGTTAAACGAATTTCGGATGCAATGTCACTAAGTATTCGTTTCAACCGATTAGCTGCTGATTGTGTCAGAAATGCATGTGTGTGGCATTGCCATCAGTCGGAAACTCGATCTACCGTTCTTGCTAGCATTGGCCGTTTCAATGATTTAAAACCAAGCCATTGTGAAAGCACGCTTACTGAAGAAATGGATACGAAAACACTTATGTGCCATCCAAATGTGCAAACGTCCCCATAACATGCACCGCAACGGAGTGCAGGTGATGAATACAACTGGAAGAGTTGACGGGTGTTTCGTCAGGTGGGCAAGTAAGCCAGTAGCGAGTGAAGAAATGAGGCTGGTTGCGGGAAACACAGAAGAGAGTTTGGGAGCTCAACTGTCTGAGTCGTGACGTGGTGAGACCGGATGTGTGCATGGTTCGCAAATCAACTGGCTGCGGTGGGTTGAGGTTCAAGCCAGCTTTTGTGCAAAATTGGCGGTCCGTGCACTACTAAGTACACAATCCAATCCAAATTGAACAACTAACCATACTGCAGACAATGCCCGTTGAATTGTACAAGGAGGGAGTTTTTTCATTGAGAAGAAGAGACTGTTGTAAATTGTTGCGGACCATGCTGCAACGCATTGTTAAATTGCGCGTTGGCTATCACTGGAAATCCCCCATCAACAAAGAAATTAATCCTTATGAATATGTGTGACTTCCATGAGAACATTCTTCAATAATTGCAAGTCGTCGCATCGATCACTGTTGTTATGTTGGAAGTGGGTGGAATGGAAGCATGGCTGATCCAACCAAACAGCGGCTTTGAATGCCTTCTGAGGAAGGAGATTCTATGCAAAATCGTTTATGTTACACATTCATCAGGCGTAATTTTTGACTTCCCAACATGAGCGAATGCACCCACAAATGTACTTGAGTGGAAAAATTCCCTCAGCTTGTAAATCGGAGCTGTTCATTTAGATCTTAGATACGTAAATAAAATTGTGGCCCAGATTTGCCAAATTCTTCAAGCAAAGCAGTAAAACGTACTTGTTGGTTGGTCAAAATCGTCGAATAAGACGAGCTGTTGTGGCATCTTAATGCACTTAAGCCGACAA
>LWMK02000234.1:64192-110506 GCA_001693075.2 Taenia saginata | reverse complement strand
GCAACGTCTTGTGACAGAAGCGCTGTGTAACCTGCATGTTAGGAAAATGCGTGATAGACTGGAGCACTCTAGTGGCTATGCTGTGCAGAAAAGGCGATNCGCGCTGTTATTCTAAAACCACAAAAGGTTTCATATAGGTGCAAGTGTGCTCATCTACCTTAAAAAACTCCCACTTTAACCTAGGTTGAAATGCTGTAACTTAAATTAGTCATTACCAGCCAAAAGGAGTAAGCGCTACAGAATCGGCATCAAGCCCACTTACGAAATTCAGGGCATCATATGCATGTAAAGCTGACAGTGGAGGTAAACGCTTACCGTAGCTCCCACTTAGTAGCAGAGTCAGCTGCGCTCACGGTGCGGAAAAAGAGCCGTGGAAAGGATCGGTGTTGTGACAAGTGCATTTGCAGCCTTTCGATCGTTCGCTCTACACATATACTCGTTGCCACGGCACTGTGATGCAACGTCTTGTGACAGAAGCGCTGTGTAACTTGCATGTTAGGAAAATGCGTGATGGACTAGAGCACTCTAGTGGCTATGCTGTGCAGAAAAGGCGATTTACTTATCCTCTGACACTAGGAGCAGTAAGCGGAAAGTATTCAAATGCAACTCTGCAAATTCGGTTTCGGATCGACCAACTGCTGTTGAGGTGATTAGATTTGCCAGAGACGTAATTCTTTTTAACATTAAAAGCATATATGTAATACTAAGGTGGCAAAGCCTAAAAACCAACGCTTTACTGCTTTTAGCCAAAAATTGGTGCACGTCTGTTTAACCCCCACACTGAGGCAGGTTACGCTGCTACCTGTTTTTCCTAGCACCTGCAGTGATTGTCTAGGGTAGACAGAAAAATTCTGTGAATGGGTGTGAGAAAACTCATAGATAGCTAACGCTACGACGCATTTAGGCACAGAATCCCTTCCTTTCATGCCTAAAGAGCTCGAGTCCAATCAAATTTACCATAGCTGGTGGCAATATGTGCTACATCAGAGACGGTGAGGCAGTAACGCATCTGTGGTAAAGGGAGCAAACGAGTAGAAAAAGGAATTAAACCTTCACTTTGCAAGAAAACCATTGCGGTTCGCATAACTGAATCCTATGGCCATGTAATTTTGAGGAGTATATTTGTATTAAAAGCAATAAACAAGTATTACCTCAAATGAAATTGAGTAAAATGTCTAATATGGAGGTGCATTATAATAAATTTTGAAGGTATTGCAGTGGATCTTGTTAAATGCAAAGAATTTAAGATACTTGATAGTTGAATGCAAAACCTCTGCTAGGTAGGCTCTTGCGTGTTTCCTTTTTTTCAAATCCCTGTACACATTGGTTTTCGGGTGCTGAACAATATGACTAACGATTTCCAATTTCTCTATGCAAAAATGTGCATCTATGATGGCACGAGCTGGTACACTAGGCGTGTCGCAGGTGCGCCTTTCAAACACGTCACTTTACTACACCATGCGCCATTCCAACATCCATCCGAAGCAAATGAGACAAACAATGAGAGCAATTTTGATGTAAACTTACGCATAAGAACACAGCCTACCATCGTAAACGCGCTGCTCTCGTTAACGCCTAACTAAAATTGAATTCTTTATTTTGCACTGAGGAAAAGTAAACTTAGCTCACAAGGACAATACTATATAAAGCTATTCCCTCTTCCTCAATTTGGTAAGCTAGTTGGCATTTAATCCGTACTGAAGATGAGGCCCTAGATTCTAAACAGAAATAGAAGTATTGACACGCAATTGAGCGTGCGTCCACCTCACTGCTACAACTCAACAACCAATTCCATGTGTCTCCTTAGCAGTTGATCTGTGAAGAAACATTAACCAAATGAAGGTTCCCATATAATGCCTTGCAGACTGTTATTGTCAAGTACTAAGAGGTGCAAGAAGGTGATAACAAGCAAAGGAAGGCCTTAAACAAGTTGTTACGTTTTCGTCTGCAAGCAACGTAGTAATAAAGGGCACTTCTGCTCTAAAAGAAGGATAATTAACTCGTTGCTCATTCAAAGGGGAGTCGTAGCAGACATTTTTGGTTGATATGAAACGCCGTATTTGATGGAGCCAGAGGGATGAGATTGCCTGGAATCGCACACAAATCTTTGCATCGCTTTATAGCATTACTTTGTGTAGTAATGTCCGGAGCAGGACTTGGACTCCGTGGATGATTGTTAGTGACATTGCATGATAGCACACTAGTTGATTTCATACCTCTAACACCTTACGTAAATGTATGGTGTGAGCGGCCACGAGTCAAGAGCAGAGTTGGTGTTTGGTGACAATGTTGTAGTCAGATGCGATTGTGGCAGCACGCATGTGGGGTCAACTTTATCCCAGCAATTTGTTTTCAGTCTACACGCAAAAAAGCCCCAAACTATGATAATTCCCTTGTTGCATATTTTGTTAAGGCGTGAATGTTGACCACTGAATCAAATAAATTTGCTGTGGTCTTGCTTGTAGAAGGCCACTAAAGCGAGTAGTGAAAAAATGTTAGTCTAATCAGTTAGCAAAAATGGAAATAGTCCAACATATCTGACCGAGGTGGATGCAATCATAACCATATGACACAAGGTTCGGTAGTGTTAGGGAGAAGTATTTAGCAACGGCGACATGGAATTAGGGTCGGAGTTATAAAACGAGACAAAGAACCCCCTCTTAGTGATAGCATAGCAAATTGTTAAAACACTTTTCTCAATTATCAAGGATTAAAGACTTGCGCAAACACTGCTAAAGAAGGCGACGTTGCAGCACACTGTAATAGATAGATTTCGTTTCGGCTAATTGACCAGCGTCCGCCCGACCGTGTATAAAAGAGAACAAAAGGCTGGTCATTTTAATCTGTTAAGAAGACAAACAGCTGAATGACCAAACCCAGAATTCAGGTTCCTCACCGTGCTCTTGCGCAGTAAGAATAAAATAAATGGGTCCTCATTACCGCATTTTCCTCTGGGCATAGTTGAGATGTCATCAGCACTATTGTGCCTCAATTTCCAAAACACGTTGAGTTAAATTATCAAGTGGATTACGGATCCACTAATTTAAAATAAAGACATTTTGGTCAATGACTTTCAATCTTACCTCATTGCCCCTCATTTGACAGGTCTTGCTGACCACAGAGTCAAATATTTCTCCCCTCCAGTGGTTTGCATTGGTGCATTCTGTTTTGGCTGCCCTTCAGTGGCGGCATTCGTAATGTTGCAGCAAACGGGAAGGTTGCAGTAGTGCCTCTGCAAACAAGAGCCACTATATAAGTTTGACAAGGCAGGTTAACTTTGGCAGGAAAGGCGACTGTTTCATAGCAGCAGTATACCTTTGAAGGACTAATTGCCTTTAGAAATAGATGGTTGCATAGATGGGCGGACGAATTGGATGACAAACCAATGGGTAAATGGTGGCCACGTGCGATTGATATGAGTTGTTAATAAGACTCCATCAGTGGATTGATCGCTTAAAACATTTGCTTAGTTTTGAGGCAATCTAAATCAGCAAACAAATGTGTGGTTTCAAAAAGGGCAAACACAGTATTCGCAAACTGATGCTCCCTAGTTTTAATAAGTAGAGGAATGGGAGTGGCAAAAGTGGCGAAATAAGAGGAGAATAGTGCATTCGCAACGAAGCGAAATAATATGAAATTAACGATCACGTAGAATCAAGTAGGAATAACTCTTTCACTGAATGAGAGTTACCCATACAGACATGCATCCATCAAAACCCCACTCACACCTGCTTGCGGTAGTGTCGAGAAAGACCAATCTATTTCTGTAAGTTTATTCAGTGTGCTTTCTTTTGGTCCAATTTTGTAATGGCACTTTTAGTTGGCAAAGCGAGTTGCGGATAAAGGTCAATGTCGTGCATGCTGCTAGTATTTTATACCCTCAACATGCTTGTGTCGTTTAACAACCAAACGTATTCCTCTGACATTCTTCCAGTAAATTGCTTGTGAATTCAACAAAGGCTTCTTTTGTGCTGAGCAGATCGTTACTGGTCTTGTTTCTCCCCTGTAGTACATATGAAGATGTGTCTCTACTTTAAAGCTACTCATTGAGAAACAATGAGAGTTTCGTTCACTTCATATGTAACGCTTAAGCACAAAAGGTAACCAGACATCAAGGAGCGCTTTTGAGCTGGAATGGTGGTGTGTGCTAAGGTGGGGCTAGAACCACCTCACTCGCCATTGCTGGGAAGGCGTGGTGGAGATAGGGGTGCTCACATACATCAAAATCAATTAAGCGAAAGGTTAATCGGCAGTACATAACTTGTGCAAATTATGTAGTAAGAGACATTAGCTACATTACTTAAGGCAGGAGCTCAAAAGATCGTAATCTGCGATTGTGATGCTTGTCGTAGTCCCTAAAGAGGATTATGGCGAATTCACAGGGTCAACGCATTGAATTTTAAGCCAGTTGTATTATTCGCTGCCACAATGCAGTAGTGGAATTCAATGTGTTGTATGAGAATGCTCTACCATTATTTGTTATCACCTCAACACAAATAGCAACGCCTCCGAATCAGGCAGACAGGTCCGCACATGTTAGTGCCTGCGTCATGGCCACTTCTATGTTAGCAAGGAAGGCAACTATTTCCTCACAACATTGACAACGTAATAGGCCATGCGACTTTAGTAATGACTGCATGCATGGATGGGGTGAGGGACCAGGGCATTGGTGAGATGTGCTGCTTTGTTGCCTCAATAACAAATGTGCATGTTGGTGGCAGATCTCGAGTAAAACCATTTAATTTACATTCACAAATGATTGGAATAGGAGCTTTGACATTGGATGGGGCATGAGACATTATAACACAAATCGATACTAATTTTGACAACTCAGGGAAATAAGGGCCCACACCAAAAGTTGCTCATTGTAATGGAGTCAAAATTCTTTACTGGGTGTCGTTTGTGAGATCAAGCAGTCTCGGTTGAATTGCACAGGACTGAGAAGAATGCTTTCATTGCATGGATTGACTAACGTGCCCACAAAGAGAGCATAATTGACTGACAATGGCTGCACCCTACGAAAATAAAGGGGTTCTGTGGGTACAAAATTTGAACAGATTTCGTCAACGCAAACATTAGGTACATTAGTATGGATAAAATGATTGGTGTATAATATCTGGAAAACCTTTAACCACACTTGAAAGCGTTGACCAGGCTTCAACAGAAATGATGATTCGCAGCTATTAGATTCACATCTTAAGGGCGTAATCCATATTGCGCACAGTAAAGTTAGCCACAGAAACCCAATAAGATTTTTTCATTGGAATTTAAACTAATTGCCGCACTCATTGCAACGATGATATGGCGAAACTCGGCCTTCTGCAAAATCCGTCATCACATTCATACAAGTAACAGCGCCTTCTGATCGTACTTACTGGTTGCTGAATTTATCTAAGTCTACAAATTACAAATCCTTCTAATCAACAAGGCCAGGCAATTGTCTTTGATCTCTGTGTGCACTTTTATCTTTTGCAAACCTGTTCATCAAGAGCGGGTGCGATGACACTGGCTTTGAAGTCTATTTGTCTTCCAGAATTACTGCTAAATATGGGGTAAGCAAATCTGTCATTGCGTCTCGGTGTACAGCTTTGAAGCAAGAAACCGCACGGTGCACTGCAACTCGAAACAGCAGAGACGACCTCTAGCATAAACAAAGCAACGACCCTTGTCAACAGATAGCCGCAACCAAGCACTGAAAAAACTGCTGTATCCTGTGCACCTGAGCATTGCATTTGTTGCCGCAACCAATCCTAGCACATTTTACACTCTGTTCTGGTAAAACTAGATAATTGATTTTATTAAGGCATCCAAAGATTCTTTCGCTTCACATCAGCAAGTTCTAACATGTCTATGAGTGCCTAATTTATAAGGAAACCTGATGAACTGCTTAGAGCTACATGGTTTATAATTTAACTGCTGTGTTGCACGCTTTCATATGTATGTGACTTGGGACTGAGAAGGACCAGTAGATCACCGAGGATGAAATGGACCGTGCGATAACATTGAAATGTTGCTGCATCGCATTAGGTCCTTTCATTAACGAACGTTACTGGCTTTGACGGCAAGGCTGAAACAAATTGCCCAGCAAAGTGCTACTAGAGCAGCATTAAAAAGTACCTACTATAAGTGAGGTGTCTAGGATCGCGCTTTTATAATAGTAGAGTCACGATGACATCTGTCGCTAAGCTTGCGCCAAGTGTTGACTCAAGAAGCTAACCATTTTTGTGAGCCAGCTTCGACTTCAGGCTCATGGCACTTCATAATAGCCTTATGTCTGTGGATCGGTGGGAGCCACTCTGCACCAACGTTTACCGAGAAATTAATGAAAGCATGTCTGAAGTCATTGGCATTTGCAGCCACTGTTGGTTATGTGAAGTGATTTTGAATTTATTATGGCAGCCTGCCTGCTTCGGTCATAGAGATTAAAATTATTGTCCTAACAAGGGCTGTACGACCATGAGATGGTAGTGCATGAATCAAACTTTTGTGCATCGCGTGAGTTCATCGCCGTCTGCGACCTTGAACAAGTGCAAACAACAACGTTTCTCAACACTAGCATTCAGTTAAACTAGCTGCCGTTATAATAAGAGCCAATAATTTCGAAGAAAGTAGAAAGAATTTGATGCTATATCGAACGCCAGAGTAGAATAAGATGGTTGTGTGTCTCGAATGCCACAAACACTTTAACCTTGATGACTACAACATGACCGCGCTTCCGTATATACATTTTACACACGAGCTGGTAAGCTAGACGTGTTACAACCACACCTTGCAAATAAATTACCTTACTGCACTATTTACAAGGCCAATCACTTGACATAATCATTTCGCAGACCCGTCGCACTGCAATCGATATTATGTCGTGAACACTGACTGCCGTGTCAGGAGGTGGCATTCCATTTAAACACGTTTTTTCAGTGCTCTTTTTCCTGTTCCACTTCGCTATACACTCTCAATGTTTCGAGCGAGTTGCGAGTTTAAGTCTATATTGTGTATGCTGCACAGTGTTTTAAGCCCTTGACATGGCTGTGTCATTTACTTACCAAAAGCATTTTTCCGCATTTTTAGCCAATTACCCGCAAATTCAACAAAGTCTTCCTCTGTGCCGTGCAGGTGTTCACTGGTCTNAAACAATGACAGTTGTAACCACCTCACATTTAGCGCTTAAGCATAAAAGCTAATTAGACTTCAAAGAACGTCTTTGAGGCGCAATGGCGGTATGTGTGGAGGTGATACGAGAATCGCCCCACTTGCTCGTGATGGAAAGACCTGGTGGAGATAGGAGTGCACACACACATCAAAGGCACCCAAGCGAAAGATTGACAGGCAGATAATAAGTTGAGCAAATTTTGTTGTGACAGACATCAGCCGTGTCAGCTAATACAAGAGCGCAGGAGATTGTAATCTGCGATTGTGCGGACCGTAAATTTACAAGCAGAGGTTGTAGTACCTATCGTAGTCCTTAAGCAGGCCATAGCAAAATCACTAATAAACCGCACTGGCTTTCATACCGGCTGCCGTAATGGAGTTGTTAACCATGACGCATTGAATGAGGATGTTCTAACTTTGCTTGCTTTTGTCTCAAAACCAATAACAACGCCTCCCAGTAGTGTTGACTGCTTTATGCACTGTTTGCAGTTTGCAAATTTCAATTCCTTTCAATTTGACGGAAACTGGACACGTTATTACTTACTTAGTCACCTTTTGCTCAGACGTCTTTTTTAATCCATGCGAGTATTTTATCTATTTAAACCTTTTATCAGCGACGGTTGAGGTGGTACCAGCTTTGAAATCCGTCCATCTTTAGGTCTTACCACTAAATATGAGTTGGGCAAAGCTGTAATTGTGTGTCGGTGTGCAACTTTGAAGTAAGGCGCCGCACGGTGCAACGCGACTCAAACAAACAGTGTTTACCCCAATCGAATGCAAAAATTTGTTATGCATAAGGCAAATCCTGTATGTTATAGATTCATCCAAACATCGTTAATTTAAAAGGGGATTGAAAAGACGCATTACTCATCTATCGGAGCATGAGTAAATGCTATGCTAGTTATAAGGTTTGACATGCTGACAATCTCTTAATTGTGTAAAGCATTTTGCGTGCATGAAAAAAACGAATGCGCCCCCAGAGCCCNAACAACCTCAAATCACAAATTGCAGAATATTTTATTCTGTCCTTGATTTTATGCCCGTAGGTTCCGGTAATTGCCTATGAGAAGACTTTGCATGATGCGGCTACGCTTCTATGGTGTCGCATGGCCCATGCCGTCTTCGGGAACAAAAAAATTATTCTATTCTCGAGATTGCATACATGCGCCTGCTTGCGACCTAGTGNAAAGCACTAAAGCAGAGTGAGAAACGGTTGTAGACGCCAACATATATCATGTCCCAGTAAGAATCGCCTTCACTTTTATATCCACATGCGACCAAATGTGCCTTTGATGATTACGAGGGGAAGATAACAACCTCAAATCACAAATTGCAAAATATTTTATTCTGTCCTTGATTTTATGCCCGTAGGTTCCGGTAATTGCCTATGAGAAGACTTTGCATGATGCGGCTACGCTTCTATGGTGTCGCATGGCCCATGCCGTCTTCGGGAACAAAAAAATTATTCTATTCTCGAGATTGCATACATGCGCCTGCTTGCGACCTAGTGGTAGATGCATAAAATCACAGAGCTCTAAGTCAATCCTCAGGCTTTCTTAATATTGTGCACACAGACATCCGATAAAATATGGCGAGTTGACAAAGATAGGAGCACTGATGTGTCCACGAGAGCAAGTTTGCAAATCAGTAGAATGGGGTAATATAGACATCAGGACTGGTTATAAAAGCACAAACATTGCGCAAATAACTAAGACTTATCTGTTGCCTAAACATCTCCTTAAAGCCGTCTTTCAATGAGAGTAGGTAGCATTAAACACAATTGATACATAATCCTGAGAAGATTCACACAATCTTGCGCGAATTGTGTCACAAACCCACGCAGCTATGATGCAAACAGCTGCAATTAGGTCAAAATTGAAGGCCGTCCTACCTGCAGCTGGCGCACTAATCGCCGCTCTAAGGATTGCTTCTTTGCCATATAAATGCATGCCAACTCCTTCGCTAGTGCCAAACTGGCGAGAGATGACAACTTTTGCGGTTATTATTTTTGCTGCCTACTACTCGGGTACGTATATATCTCTTCAGCTACCCCACCAATTTCGGATGTCATGCAGTACAATAGCTCCACGCACGCCATAAGTAGGTCTTATAAAATGTACACCTTTGCAAAGCACAGAAATCCCAGTTGAATTGGCTGGCATGCTTCAAGATTAAACAAATTATTGTTTTTAAAAATAACTTATGAGTTTTATAGCATAGCCCGCTGCCGCAGTAATTAGGATTATTTTGACAGGAAGGCATCAAGGAGCAGTTAAGTTGGATTAATTAGATTGGGACGCATGATTTTCCATTGAAATTTAAAGCAAAACAAGTTTCATGATTTATAGATGCAGCCACCTTAACTTTGTGGGGATCTCGAGTGGTCGCAAAGGTCTCAGGACCATCGGACACTATGTTTTATCGGTGCGACAGCGATTTTGTAAGTTTGTTCTAATGCGGTGAATCGAACATGCCCCAAATTCGTAGAACACATGTGGAGGCAAGAGTAGCTATTTGTAGGATTTTCGCCTTTTAAGACTGTCAGGCAACTTATGTCAGCAGGTAAAAAACACTATCCACACATTAGGCTTGTAAGTGCAAAAGGTGAATGTGCACGCCTGCTTACTTGTGCCGCCCTTCCTCCTAGTTTGCAAGTGTCGAAAGAAATCAGGAATTAGTCCAATGTCAATTGCAAATGGCACGTGTGTCGTCAACAAGACGCAGGATTGGGGTGGCCCTTGCAGCAAGAAAGGAATTATGTTAGTTTTTTAAACTAAATACATTTCAATTTATGGACATCCCATGTAATTGGCATATAAGCAGTTTAATTGCCTACACACATCATTATCTAGCATCACGATGCGGTATCCTTAGCTGACAATTACGCAAAAGGTTTGGCATAACAGAGACTGCTATGTCCTTTGCACATACTATACACTGTTCCTTCGACCTGCAACATATTAGGTGCTCACGCAGTACACTTCCAATTAACTTGGCACCTCTCCTGGCTAATGCATTAAACGGTTTGCACTGCAAATAGTTCTTGGAAAAACTACAGCGAAGAACAGAACTCCAGCTAATACGGAACTTCTGTACCTTAGACGAGGCTAACATTACCGTGAAGAACGTGCTGGCGCAACAGATATTGGTTTTGAATAATGTTGCATCAGGCACAGGAATGGCTTCAACGACATTCGTTGCACCACGATTCGAATTCGCAAAGCCTGCTCCAGGTAATTTTGCGCACTCTTTTCTCATCACTAGCCTTACCTATTTGAGAAAACGAGTAGAAATTGGGCAGAGATTGGGAGAATGCTGGCACAACTTTACAGCAACTGAGACTTACAATGTGCAGTGAAACAGAGATTCCTAGTTAACTCCTCGGCAGCAAGCATCCGTATAGTCTGCATTCATGGCACTATTATTGATGCCAAATTAAGCTCGCTTCACTTGCCTCATGACAGGTGAAGTTGACGTAAAGACCTCGATTCCTCTCTCGCGATTTGTCAAGGGCATGGGGTCGTTTGAAGTTGACTTTGCTGTTGGAGGAGCAAACACTAAATCATTGGTAAGCATAGACTTTCACTCTAGTCAGCAGACGCAATCCCCGTAGTCTGAATGATAACAATAAACATCATCGCTCTGTTCCTTCTCCATTCAACGCCTCGCTCATTATTTGCTAGAAGCGTAAACATCTTTTTGATATCTAGCAGACATTTGGTATCTTTGCACAACTACCTAAGGCACTGCTTATTATCACCAAGTATGCATTTTAACAAGGTCGTATTTAACGTCAACGGACAAGTTCAGTGTGCCTGGTTAGGAATTAAACTGGACTCCAATGCAATCAACTTTTGTGGTGAGTCTAATGATCGCTAAATTGTAATTAAACTAATTCATATGTACTTTAAACTAATTCATATGTACTGTGCTCGCCTCCGAAAACCACTGGCTGAAATCTTTGGTCCCACGCGCCAAAAAATCTGCCCAATTTTTTTATGTGTTTTAGCCCCTAATTCCACTGAAGGCGGTAAAACCCAAAGGCTAGCAAAATCTTGTGCCTTTTCAGTTTAGCCTCTAAACTTGTCCATAATATCTTCCTTTTGCTCACTCCTTGGTTTTCACTGATATTTTTATGCAACGTATGCATTTCAGTCGATTTGGTGTAAGATGAGATGGAGGATTTGCGGATCTTCCATGTAATTTTTCCGGTAAAAACTAACGTGAGTGGTGAAGCATTCACCTTCCAAGGCGGTGGTACGTATGTGGTTGTGTCCATCGACTATACACAAGATAGTGAGTTAGACAATTCCAATCTCTAAGGTGATTTCGTTATTCCTCCCGTTGATCGCCACTTAAGGTGCCTTATACAATGCGGTACGATAGTTTGCATTTCGCATGTATGTGATAAATGTACACCTTCTGATAAAAGTGCACATTACAACTCACTGACAGCCTCATTGTTTTTAGGGAAATCGCAGGAAGTGGCGGATTGCGATCGTGAGCCATTTAACCGTCCCTGCATTCTAATCAATTTTAATAACTTAATGCAGTTCAACAAATTCTCGCTTTTTAGCATAGCTTTGCATACCTTGGCTAAACTACTCACATTCAAATACAAGGAGCATTTGCCCTGTAGATCCTCCAGTGAATAGTTATGAAGTGTCATTGTGCTGATTCGCCAACATCAACTTTAACTTGGTAGTTGATGATTCGATCAGGGTCGGATATTTACACAAGTGCTTATTTCTAGTGTGACAGAAGAATCGGCATTTTACTACATGCATTTCCTTTTGCAGGGTATGAAACAACTTCCCATGCAACAGTAAGATTTGTATTTGCATTTAGGAGGCGCATTTGACTAGAAAGCAACGAATTATTACTTTAAGTTAGTACGGCTGCATTTATGTCTACTGCTCTCACTAATGTAAAGANGTGGCGGATTGCGATCGTGAGCCATTTAACCGTCCCTGCATTCTAATCAATTTTAATAACTTAATGCAGTTCAACAAATTCTCGCTTTTTAGCATAGCTTTGCATACCTTGGCTAAACTACTCACATTCAAATACAAGGAGCATTTGCCCTGTAGATCCTCCAGTGAATAGTTATGAAGTGTCATTGTGCTGATTCGCCAACATCAACTTTAACTTGGTAGTTGATGATTCGATCAGGGTCGGATATTTACACAAGTGCTTATTTCTAGTGTGACAGAAGAATCGGCATTTTACTACATGCATTTCCTTTTGCAGGGTATGAAACAACTTCCCATGCAACAGTAAGATTTGTATTTGCATTTAGGAGGCGCATTTGACTAGAAAGCAACGAATTATTACTTTAAGTTAGTACGGCTGCATTTATGTCTACTGCTCTCACTAATGTAAAGAGATAAAATGTTTACTTGTAAAGTATCTTTTGTAACTTTTCGTAATTTGACAGCGTTTGCTGCAACCAATGGTGCCGCTCGACTTGGGTGCGTATGATTGGGCACATTTCAAATCTCTAACTGGAAAGGTGTAATCGCAATGTAACTTGCACCTCTTGGTTCAACTTCTTGTTTATGCATGGTTTATGCCAATTTCAGGCATCATCGTATTGCTCCTGACATCAGTTTATTTGATGAAGTAAATATTTAAACGGTCCAGAGAGGAAATCAAAGGCAATCTGAAATGTTCTAGCAAAATAAATTGTTTCGCGGATACGCCAAATTGCTTCGTCCCTAAAAATTTTTGGACGCCTGATGTGCTGAAAACTGTGGCGCACATTCATGTTTACATGACGTTGATTTTTTTAATTTTTTATTTATTAATATAATTGCACGTGAATGCTGTTTCAATTTTGCTGTGCGAAGTGCGAAACAAGTTCGGGGTGGTACAAAGCAAATTCATCTGAGGGATACATTTATGCAAAGCCCAGCACTTTCGCTAAGAGTGTAGAATAAAAATATATATTGGGGCAAGTAAATGCGAAAACTGCCAAACAGATTTCAAACAGCATCATTTTGTGTACCGCGTCAATTAGTATAAGCTTAATAATAATCATACTTAACGCCGGTGCCACTACTGTAGTTTAGTGCCGGTGCGAATTTCGTGATTCGGATGTCTAGAAATTTCAAGCAATCCCAACCATGCTACACATTGTTTATCGTTCCTAAGCAAACACTGGAACCGGGTCTCCTTGAAATAGGTTGGCACGTCATTTGCACACGTGTTGGTGCATTTAAAAGAAACTAGTGATGGGACTTGATGGGACGTCAAAGTGCGGGAAAGCAGTAGAACCCATAAGGACAACTGAAATTAACCTATGGGCTTGAATAGGGGGAACTCGTGCTTCTTGCTTCCCTATACATGCCAAATTACTCGAAAAATAATTTGCTATTGAATGGAATGGATAAAATCATGACATCTCTGCAGCTAGGTGGTGCTCATCAATCTCGTTATAATTAAATGACTGATAGCATTTTAACAGATGATTTTTCAAAAATGCGAAGTAGAATGTCGATTTGGCCAATTAAAATAAAAGAGAAAAATGCACCTATAATTTTCTGATTCGTTTGCGAAGTGGAGTACCTTTTGACTAGGGCGTCAGAAAGAGTGTGCTCCAAAATTTTAAATACCACTTCTGCCTACAAGCTGCCATTAAAATGCACAGTGGTATAACACACCGAAATTAACTATACTGGCTCAATCACACGAGCAATCAAGAGTAAAATCAATTATTACCATAGAATCTCCCTCAAGTTATACCGACACTTGCACCCATATGGCGAAATCCGAATGTTATGGGCGATTGTGACCTTTCAAAAACTCAAATGTCTAACCGAGCTTTACCAAAGGTAAGCCAAAAATGTGTAGTCATATGGCAAGAGCCAATTCATTTGACCAAATTCATCAGCATGCATTGTTACAAGCTCACCACCACTCTGTTGTGTTTTGCAACAATTTTTTCTGGACGCAAGTCATCAACACTTGAAGTCACATGGCAAAATCAAGGCTGCCAGCAAGGGTTTATTCTCTCGTTCAGCTGGATTACAAAGAACAGTTTTACCAAGGGCATTTTGTTAACACGTAAACTAATGGGGCAAATTTTATGGCACCCAATAAAAAGCGTCCACATGTACACTTAATTGGCCGAAGCAAATTAGCTAAGCAGCATTCATTCACCCACAAGTTCATGCCTTACAAATAATATCACCAACAGAATGCGACTACCGTACCCTTACAAGATTAAAGGCAAAAATCCAACTAAATTTCAATCGAAATGAACAAACCTCAGGCAATCACACGTTTAGTTATAAGGTGAATATTTCCGCAAATTGCTACTTTCACGCGCACAGCCACGAGCAAAAATCAAATTTGTCAAACGAAACTCACATGCGCGTACCGTCATATGGCGTGAGAACAAGTCTACTAAGCAATGGTTATCAAAACGTTTATGTGCATAGCGAAATTAAGTTCTTCAATTAGATTTAATCTGCATATGCAATCATTTTGTCGAATCCAACTGGGTAGACGAATGTTGCCCGCACGTCTACTCAACCTGCATTAACAAGTTCTCTATGAAAAACCTATCAACATATATGGTTAAAACGCAATTCAACCCCGTGACNAGATTTAATCTGCATATGCAATCATTTTGTCGAATCCAACTGGGTAGACGAATGTTGCCCGCACGTCTACTCAATCTGCATTAACAAGTTCTCTATGAAAAACTTATCAACATATACGGTTAAAACGCAATTCAGCCCCATGATACGAAATTTATTTGCGCGCAGAGTAAATAGACACAGATGATGTTAGGAGACTAGCTTCGATTTCAATATAGACTAGGAAAAAGAAATTCGTTTGCATTTACGGACATAGGGCACGAAAAATAAAACACATTCCTGCACCAGAGCAAAGCCAAATTATCTACAAGTGCCTATACATTTCAAAACCAATTTATGTGAAGCGACGTGGAGGCACCGCAGTAGAAACTGTGACAATTTCTTTCCCACTAATTATGCCTCCTTTAGATGACACAGATGCTACTACACACACTGAGGGAATAAGGACTTCCTCATCAATTTATGCGCAATTTGTCAGATCTAAAACTGGACTTCCCCTTATACTGTGTGAACCCTCACATTTTAATTTATGCAAAGCAATCTGCCTATACCAATGGACATGGCTTTAAACTAAAAAAAATATTGTGATGCCCTGGAGGAAACAAGGTGTAAGGACTGTGAAACCTCCCTCCTCCACCACAGCCGTGGAAAGGTGCGGAGTTAACATGTCTGAGTCGTGTATGCTTGTGTGTCTGTGTTGATCAACTTTAGTTTGTCAGGTGGCGCTTGGATCACGTTGAAACAAGAAAATACAGAAACCNATATTGAAGCAGGATCGGGACTCAATTGTGCTTACGAGCTAAAACAACTGCAATTCATAACCACGTCCTATGGTTTCATTTGGAGGCTCCTCACTTTCAAGACGCAAGTTAGGCAGTCTTCTATTTCTCTCATCCTACTTGCTCCACTCAAATCACTTTCACTTCTAGAAATACAGATGTAACTCAATGCAGTTTTACTTTCGACTCTGACAAGATCCTCACTCTTTATGCCAAGAAAAGCATAGTTTAATGTTGAACATACCAAGGCTACGGAGAGAAAAGGAGGGGCAACAAATAGGTGGGATTTGGGATGTGTCCAGATTCGAGTTGGTATGTGACTCTTGGCATCACAATCCTGTCTTTGATTTAATGGAAGGTCCCGTCTCTGCTCAACAAGGCTCTGAATTCACGGCAACCATTTCACAGCCCAGATGATCTCCTCACCCACCTTGCCCATGACATCGACAGAAAAACGAAAGAACTTTAGGCGCTATTAGTTTATTGCTCAAACATAGTCATTCAGTTGGGGGTAAGCACAAAGGACACGTCGTTATAAGCAGGACAGGCATCAGCTAAGAGAGACCGATCTGCCAGCCAGTCAAGTGCTAATCTTGCGCTCATCCAGAGGATGCATGCCATTTGGTAGAAGAGTTGATCAGTTACGGAGTCATAAAGCCACCAAAGTCACCATGGGTCTTACCATCTGCTTCTAGAGGGAAAGATCTGATGCCAACGGTTGCTACAGAAAGCAGGAGGCTATAAAGTAGGAAGATGGCCTTCCGCTGCCTCATCTAGCTAATCCGATAGTTCACCTTCACGGTCACAGTGGCTCTCTACAAAGGCTTTGAAGTTAGGATACCGGTAGGTGGGAATGGCAGAAATGGACAGAAGGGAGGCAGTTGTTATCAATGTTAAAGAAACATTACGAATTCTATCCAATGGCTTTCAGGCTTTTTGATGCAGCTGCCACTTTCTACTACTTCATGCAAATCGCACCACTTAAACTGCTTGAGTAACATTGTATACGATACCCTGATGACTTTTCTGGTTGTTATGGTATTGGTTTGGAGCACAGCAATGATCCTAAATGCAGTTTTGATCCTGTGTCGAAGTTTTGCCGGCATTAGCACCATTCAAGCAATAATATAACGAGAGAGTTCATTGATAATTATCGCGCCCTCCTATTTATATGGTTCCATTTAACTGCACACCCACACGGTGGTGGATAGGTGGTTTGTCTCTCAAGTGCGAGTACACCTTTTGCGCGCCCACATGCTTGGTACACCTGTACAAGTGCAGAAAACTGCTCTGTTATAAGCTTTAGCACGTGTGTAATGGTTGCCAAAGCTGTTCTGCAAATTAGAATTTTTTAACTGCAACAACATACTCCTCCTTATTTACTCACCAATAGAGCGACTGTGACAAACCTGAGGCATTACTGAACAGCGCGTCGCTGACGAATGCAAACGAGAGCTAAAGGAACAACCAATCTACACCAGAAGGTATAGTTTAGCCACTTGAATTCATTTGGAGGATGTGAACGGGAAAGAAATATAAATTAGGCTTGAAAAATGCCTAAGAGAAAAGCAAAGTTCAGCCCTCAAAAACTTACTAACATCGAACATTTGTCGCACATAGAAAGAAATCTGCTTGAAGTTGGTTTATCCGTGTACTGGGTTTGAAGTTCCTTCTTGGCTCACGGGTCTGGAATTTTTGTCTTTTCCACTACAACAGCAATAAACATGATCTTGAGCACACTAAGATTGATATAAATAGGAGGTGGTTCACCCCTCCCCACTATCCTTCCCTATTTGCCCTTACAAAGTGCGGAGGTGTACATCTCAGGAGATACAAATACGACATGCACAAAGGTAATATTATCATGGCATTAGGGCGGAATCGCGGTGCAAGCAGGTCGCGCCTCAACTGACAGGAATCTATGAATACGTTCAGTGCTCAGTGGTGAAGGGCTGAGTTACGTGCCACGATTCGGAGTCACGCTATAAGCAATGCAGCTTGTGAGAGCTTGCCAGTCGAATTAACAACAATCGACATGTTTGATGCATTGGATTACTTGGCTTTTAGAGTGCTTTAACCCAGCAGGCATGGGTCAGTCACCCACAGTCCGCTTGCATATATCAGAACAGGCACAACTTTTCGCAAAAGAAAATGGAAAGCAGACCATGAAACTGCCCACCTGCAATTAAATTGACCAATAATGTACCGCAAGGCATTTAATCATTATCACTCCGAAAATTGAACACAACATTGTGCTTAGAGATTGTCGCTGAACCTCTGTTTCTAGTTCAATTTAAAAGTGATTAATTGTAGCATGCAATGAAAACAAACAATATTGGGCAAGAACCGTGTTTAACTGCCGATGTCAGCTATCGGTGTCAAAAGATCTGCTGTCTTTTCTAGCAGCATCACAGCAAAGCTGCGATNCAAAGTCCGCTTGCATATATCAGAACAGGCACAACTTTTCGCAGAAGAAAATGGAAAGTAGACCATGAAACTGTCCACCTGCAATTAAATTGACCAATAATGTACCGCAAGGCATTTAATCATTATCACTCCGAAAATTGAACAAAATATTGTGCTTAGAGATTGTCGCTGAACCTCTGTTTCTAGTTCAATTTAAAAGTGATTAATTGTAGCATGCAATTAAAACAAACAATATTGGGCAAGAACCGTGTTTAACTGCCGATATCTGCTATCGGTGTCAAAAGATCTGCTGTCCTTTCTAGCAGCATCACAGCAAAGCTGCGATGATTGTCAACTGCTTGCAGAAAAATAAATCTCTTCCATCTTCATTTGAGGCCCATGCACTACTTCTGTAGCCTGTTACCGCACTAGCAAACATTTATATTATTTCCACTACGCCAGCTTTGTTTACATCCTTCCTTGTCATCAGACGACTAGGAACAATCTGTCTAGATCAGGTGGTCGCGTGACAGTCACATCAGACATCACGAAACGATCCAATGTGTTGATTGCGAGGTCAATCCAACCTCCCCTTTTTCCTTCCCCCTTCACCCTTCCATGGCCTGAGCATTCAAACCTCGTCACCCCTATCACGCAGTCAATCAACTCCATCACATTTCAAAAATGGTGATTTTCAGTGACTTCTATTAATTTTTTTCTTTCTTCCTTTCTTCATCTCTTCCCACTTATTCCCTTGCTTGTCAACTTTAAGGTCGCATTGTCGACATCCCATTTTCGTGTCACCAACGTCAGCATACTTTGCTAGCACTTTGGAAAACTTCGAATCGCTGGCCTTCCACTTAAACAGCGCTTAGAATATGCGATTTTCTTCATATAAAGGACATCGTAAAGGGTTGTAACCCCATCTCTAACTGGAGATTGATTTCGACAAGTCCATTGCCCTCCAAAGAAAATGCTTGGATATAACGTAACTCCCGACTTTTAAACCGGTCTGATTAATTCTTTCTCCGACAAACCATGAGCTGCTCTCTCTTGCCCCACTCAGACCTACTTTGTATCTCCACATTGTATGAACAACCCTATTTCTGCGAAACTTAGAGCACATTCTACTCCTCCATTTTGCTAAGATGTGCTCCGTATAATGTAAGTTGCATCAATTGATTGCCATATGATAACAGTTGAGGTTTTTAGTACTCACTGCAACTGCCGTGGATGCATAATGAAACTTGGGAGGGCGCCCGCGGGGTATCAAAGGCCTGCAGACGAACACCTTAATTTGAACGGGCCGTCACAATTTGTTCATNTTTGAACGGGCCATCACAATTTGTTCATTGCGACTTGCATTTTAAGTGCATCAACACTTCCGACAAATGCTGCCTTTCACTGCAACTACCACCTCAAATGCACCCCTCTTTTAAATGATGTCTTACACGCAGAGGTTAGAGACACTAGCATTAAACAAAATAGTCAGATGGCAATGAGCGAGTAGTGTCGGCACCACCGTTGAGGTGTCATCCTACGCCGTCGGAGTTTTAAGCCATTAAATGATGTCTTACACGCAGAGGTTAGAGACACTAGCATTAAACAAAATAGTCAGATGGCAATGAGCGAGTAGTGTCGGCAAATACTCCATAGCTTTTGGTGGTGAAACGTCCCCTATGCAAGGACCTCACAGCATTTCTACCTCCACCTCATGTTTTGGCATAGATTAACTTGGTCTTATGTACTGGAAAGAATGCAAGTGGAACATACGAAACCACAGTGACACGATTGAATAAACGCCACACACGTTGTACCCTAGTCTGTCTCTTCTTATTGAATGGAAAATCATTCCATTGCTATAAAACATCTCTGCAGCTAGGCCAGCCATAAAAGTGGCATTTAGCGCAACAGTTCTTTTAAGAACTCGGTTTCCTCATTCAAAAGACATTCGTGCAGACAATCGAAGTAGACCATCACCATTGTTGGTGATGATGAGCCACGTCTGGCCCAATTTGTGCAATTCATGATGAAAAAGCAACAAGCGGCACTAGGGATTCACGCATTCAAGTTGTCAAAGTCGCGGGAAGAAAGCTTAATTAAAACTAGGCAACACGAAAAGACACAATGATTACGCGTCGAAGGTAAGTCAGGCAAATCCATCCCTGGGGTACATTGTATGTAGCCTTTTTCGTCCATCGAAAATGGCATGCCTTGGTTGTCTCAACACATTTCGGCTCATTTCTTTGTTTATTACGCCACAACCATTCTTCCCTTTTTCCACATTTCAGTTATCCGATATTTGTGCTAGCTACGGTGTCATACTTTTCTAATGCTGTACCATTATTCTAAGTTGAAGGTGGATGCTTTTAGCATGGCCTTTCTTTACCGCCACGCGTCACTGTTTCTGTGTCGGCAGGCGCCATGGCCACCCNTTTTGTCGTAGACTTCTACCCGTGTCTATTGATGACTAGGCTCACGTGGAAGTGGAGTCGCAATTTCCGCCTCTCAACATTCCAGCAATTATATCCAAATTTGAAACATACTCTGCAGCTCAAGGCGGAACGCATCGACTCTGCCAAAAGCTTCCTCATTTACAAATAATTTATTGCCAGGTTACACACTGCTTGTGCAAACAAACGTACCTCAACCGATTTGGCGCTAAAAATAATTGTGTGGGTGTTGCATATGGAAAGGCATAACAATGCCCTCCACACTGTATAACACCCACAGCTGTCAAACGAGAATGATGGAACCTTGGAAGAAGTAACGTGGTCGCATTGATCAGCGCTGCCTCTAATGCATTAAATTCTCAGTCTAGCACCTCAATATCCGTGCAGAATACTGATGCCAGCAAATTACGAGTGAGCAAAAGGGCATAAGAGGAAGTGAACGCGCAATCGTTTGCCCAGATTTGCGATGAACAAAATACAAACGTCAGACCGAATATAATTAGCACAACATGTATGTGGGTTCGACGAGCAAGTGGGCTGGTGGGTTTGGTGGTTGGATGAATAGACAAAGCTGTATTGAACATAAGGTTTAAGAGGCGAGCAAAGTCATTTAAAGGTTGGTGACTTTGCAAACTATTGGTATGGGAAACGATTGGGACTGACCTCTGTTATTTCCCGCCTATCTTCTCTGCCTTAACATGGACACGTCACCACAATCACAGAGGATTAACTGTGAAACGAGTGTGTATAGGCACTGCAGTGGTGAAAAGGACTAATTCTGTTTTACCAATGATGCTTTGTTTCAATTACGACTGGTGTTGCGCCACACACAGATGACTTTGTAATCTTTCCCATCGCTTTTGGCGCTATTAGTCAGATCCGAAAATTAGACAACCTTCTAATGCAGCACAAACCATCTGTTTGGATTTTCTTAGCGCATTACTTATTCCCCATCTTTATGACAGCAACGTAGCCAAGGGAATTTGCACGGCTTTATAGCAAAAATGATTTTGGCGTCCCGAATAACACATTTGTAGAGCTGTGAGGTTGTAACATGAAGACGATGTCGTCTGCAGAGCTGTGGGGTTGTAAAATGAAGACGATGTCACGTCGCGTTGTACAGTGTTTGAGGTCTGGGAAATTATTCCCCTTCAGCAAACGTATGAAAGGCCGAGGTCGGCATGTCTGAGTCAGTGTGCCGCGTCGATCACTGGNACGTATGAAAGGCCGAGGTCGGCATGTCTGAGTCAGTGTGCCGCGTCCATCACAGGCAAATACGAAAACGAAGAAGCCATTTAAAGTGGAAATGAATTTGGGCGACTCACTAAACAGAATAAAAACGTCATTTTTGGTGGACCTTAAATGCTCAAAAGGAGAAACTGAGAAATAGCATTCTGCTTTTCTTCTTAGTTGGGAAATATGCTCTCCATGCTTTAGCCCTGAGTTGGGCTTAGAAGTCAAAGGCAAATTTTTACAGGACGCTTGTTGGGAGTCGTCACTAATACTTCCACGTGCAGCGGCATTTGAGATGATCATGAGGACAGATGGACACAAGTTGGCGGGGCGGATTATATGTTGACGACGTTGTGGTGGAATGGAGACAATGTTCTACAGCAAAATTATTAGCGTTTGCGGATGCAAAAACAAAGTGTTCAATGCGCAACTTATTAAAGCTTATTATGATCCAGCTTGCGTTGCAAAGTGAAAATATATAAATTTTTTCACTAACTAATTTTTCTGCATACCTGGTTTGGATTTTCCACAGCAGGTTAATAACACATTAGGCCTATCTGCAGTGGCTGTTCGAGGAGATCACTGTGCTTGAGCTGCTTATCTCACCGCGCTGCTACTGTTTCGAGTGTTCAACATGCTGTCGCCCAAATTCGCAAGAACAAATGAATAATTGTCAAAAGGGGGAAGATGAGGAGAAATGATGTAGAAGATGTAACGACAACGTAAGACCAGCCAGAGTGGTGTGATTTGCTAACATTTTGCTCCTCACTATTTTAGCGCCCCATCCAAAGCTTGTACAATTATTTCCCGTCAGCTAGTCCGCACTTGATCTTAAAACGCCAAACCGCCGTGCGTGAATCTATGGCATGTATGAAAAAGTAGGATTATACTTCAAGCACAATCTCCGAAATTCTGCCTTTCACATCTTTAAGCAAACTGTGTTCTTTTGGAGTCCACCTCCAACCACTCGTAATGCCTAAGCCACCAATGCAAATTATTTAGCACAAGAGCGTTAAAAAATTTATGCAATGAATGATTTGGAGCAAGCAAACCCAAGTAAGTCTTTTTAGGAGCCACCAATATTGCTGAGAAAGGAAAAGCACGGTGACCCAGGGCAACAGGAATGTATTTAAGCGCGCATTTACAAGAAAAGCGGGGGCCTTCTAAGAGTTTGATACTTGGATGAAGTGCCTCCTTCCTTGCGTCTACAGTCAATGCCCTTAAAGTGGAAGTCGTAATTGACGAATTGCATCCACTCCTCCAAGTTGACCTCTCCGGTATCCAGCAGCCTGACACAACATAATCGCCAATCCACCGCAGTAGTTGCAAGTGGGCAATCCACAAAGTTGTTGAAACTTGCAATGAACTTTGCAAAGACATGCATTTCATTTATTGGATTATCCCGACTCCTTGGCAAGATGGCTATGATTAATATTTGATGCGGCTTGATGGCATCCAAGAGGTGCAGTAGTTGATGCCTGGAACGAAAATCTGGGTCCATCAGGAATACGTAGCAGTCGTAGTTCAAGATATTACCTTTAAATTTTCTTTGCTCGAATTCACCGTAATATATTATGCTATCATATCCGTTCTCATTATCAGTATAGTTATAATTCAAAATATTAATAATATCGAAGCGATGAGGACCACGCCTTTGCAATTCATGGAGGTATAGGGTGTGAAAAATGGGGTGGTAGTAATTCAGCTTGTAGAGCGCGAAAAAGCAAAATATGTCAGCGGTGAATGTGAGGCAACAATTGATAATCCGTTGGGAAGAAAAGTGGCTTGACTGAGATGAATACTGTCTAAAGAGGTTCGTTTCCTTCAAACGATATTCGATAGCAGGAAGCAAGTTCCCATCGACAGTTGGGGAGGTTTGAGAAAAGAGAAGGCAACAGAGATGCTTATCCAGCCACTTCCAGTTGCTGATGTGACGAGTCATTGCCTGATTTGATTGCCGACTTGACAGTATCCATCGCCAGTTGGGAATGGTATTGCAGGCATTCACCAAGTCCTCCACATCGAGCAATTTGCATATTCGAAGTGCTGATTCAGCTGAATATTCGGTGATTTTACGTTGTTTCTAAAGTATAGAGAAAGCATGTCATAGTTAGTGACAAAGTATAGAGAAAGCATGTCATAGTTAGTGACACGAAGTGGGTCGAAGGCAACGTGGTGACGGAGAATACAAGGGGAGCAATAAATGGGAAGCAATGAAGATAAAGAGGCATGCCGAAGTTAATTGAAGCTGCAAAAACCACCATTATCAAACAATGCCAAGTTGGATTGACAGTGAGCAGTGGTGATGAGGCTTAAACACAGGCAGTTTGGAAGGGGAGGAAGGGGGTTTATAAGCGACCTTAAAATAGCGTTAGCGCATTGGCCCGTTTCGTGTCGTTTATTCACAATGGCCCAGATGCGTTCCCTCTGTCCGATGACAAGGAATGCCGTAAGCTTGCATGGGCTTATTTATGGCATCTCGGCAGCATTATTGACTTTGTGTGGCAGTTTTATCTCTTCAGCTCTCGAAAAATGGAGGACCGCAGCCCGTGGCTATGCAACCGTTAAATTTGCATCGTGTGACCGCCTCATCAAAGTGTACAACGACGGTTTTATATCTCATTTGTAACTGATCGCTTCAATATGGGCAAAAAGACCATGACCTAGCCTTCGCTGCGCTTCTCTTGGCACGCTAGTAGCTATGATAGTTGCTTTGGAGGCATGCCATTTAAATCTACAATATAGCTGTGCCATCCACCCTTTCATCATACATCCGTTCATCAGCTCTTTAATCTGCTTAGACGAATGGAATGAACTCAGTAAAAAGGGTAATTTTAATGATAATTGGCATTTGGAAGAATATGAACAACCGCTCCGTAAATTGCCTGAACCGCGAACGCACCCAAGTGAAGAGCTATTAGACATAAGTTGCATCCAACAGCATACACATTTTCCTTAACAGCCATGCCATTACCAATTAGTAAATGCAACCTTCTTTATATGACCACCAATACCTAAACACTCACCTATAAGAGGCACGTCTGCTATCCCACAACCTGTTAAGGTCTTAAGGCCAGGATTGGCACCACCCAACCATCATCGAAAGTCCCCGAGACCCTGATCAATTTTTCCGCCTATCGAACAGAACGTCACCCGGACTTTACTTGCCTTTACAACACGCGACATTTGACTGCCGTGATGGGTGCTGCGCCAGAGAATGCGAAAAAACTGCAGTTTTTCTTTACCGCTAAGGAAAACTTACGTATTTTGATGACACAAAGCAGAGCAGAAGAAACACGTGTGTTCTCGAAACCCAAATGTAGGAAAGGAGAGATTCTATGTCAGCTTCAGTTTAGCAAAAAGCATCGATAAAATGAAAGGTTGTTACCCCCATGCAGTCCACATTTTCGTCAAGACACCTAAATTCGTGCAAGCGTAGTTTTCCAGCATGCTAAGAGCATGCACAGTCAAACAGGTAAGGCTAATTTTCAATTTTCCTTCATTAATATTGGCATGAATTTTGAGGGCTAATTAGCAAGCCGTCGATAAGCGCCTTTAGAGATTCCTGCCTATTCATCCATACGTTAAGACACAGTGGATTTATAAGTTCAACTCAGTAGCTTGCTAAATGGCTCCACTTTCAAAGCTATCCCCTTCCTCTACTATGTGTGACATCAGTTAATTGCTGACTTATCTTCTTCCTTCCCCTATCACAATGCTTGTCAAATCACTTCAGCATTACTTGGGACAGACAAACGGCTCTTAAATAGATTCATTATTTTGTTAATTAATCAGTAAGTTATTTTAACTACAAGCATCATAGCCATCATGTCGAAAATTGTAACACATGAAGCAATTCACAAATTGCGCAGTTGACTACTCTCCGCTAAGGCAGTGCCTGTTTTGATGTATCCATCAGTTCAGGAATATCGTTCTTGAAACAGCAACCACAAACTGCCACACTCACTTAACAAGCCAACAAAGTGGCGCCTACCCCATCAACTGATCACTAGAAGAGGCCAATTACATGATTATCCAGGCGAAATTGCAGCAGTTTTCTCCATAATGTGCAAAAAGTGGTGGAGGTGCTAGTAACGCAATGTTGACTGTCACATCCAGCTTGATTAGACGGGATGGTGGTGACTGAGATCCCCACAAATCTTGCGTGCATTTAGCCAACGCCAACAAGTTGCGACACTGTGCCGACATGGACTCCTGGGATTGGGAGTCAAAAAGGAGTGTTTTGTTTAACACTTGGTTATAATTGCAAAGTATCAGAACAATCTGAATACAAAGAAAATCAAGGAGAATTAGAGGTTTCTGCTGTTACCTAGATTGAAGCCGGCGACCCACAGTTGACCCCAGCTACACGTTCTACATCAAGTCCAGTGCAAGAAAAGTACCACCATAGCATAAACCTTGATTATGATTTACGGACGCAATATCTTTCCTTATTCCAAGAAACTGAAGTTGATGGACTTGGACAATGAGCAACCAATGGGTAACCAGGCAGAAAGAATAAAGGGTAGTAAATTCGACTCCTCCTGAGCCTGTTCGCACTGCATATGCCATCTGATAGGACATTCATGAAATGCAAACGTTGTAGACGTTTAGCATCAACTAACATGGAACACTCATTACTGGGCAGTATTTGGGCCAAATCGGCTTCCATGATCTACAGCTTCTCACGGTCAATTTATCCGCACTTCGAATCGAGACCACGCATCTCAGCACATCCTCTTGCAACATATTTTGCCGCAACGAAAGCAAACTGATAAGACAAACACGTCTTTCAGTTTTGGCACGCGGCAACCTTATGCAATGGGGTATTAAGGGAATCGTTGCAAGCATCTCGCGAGGGGCACCCTTAAATGCAAAGCTAAATATCTCGTTTCGCTCAACCATCGCAAGACCCACATGAGTGGAATCCTTGTATATGAAGCAACAATTCTCGATACACTCCAACATCACTAGATTTACGTGAGCAAAGTCGATGAAGATAAAGCTCAATTTCTTTTTTGCCCTCCACCACCACTTGATTCACGTGAGCAAATCTGCGAATACAACGCCCAATCCCTCCATGCGTTATGCCAAAACTTGACTCACGTGAGCGGAACCCATGAAGAAAATGGTCCATTTCTCCTTTCAGTACACCATTACCTCACTGACATCGGCGAAATCGGTGGAGGCAAATCTACTTTCCTCATTTTATTCCACCAACACCTGACTCACGTAGCAAAGCCTCTCAAGGCAAAACTAAAATTCCCGTTTTACTCACACATCACAAAACCCACGTGAGCGAAATCGATGACGTCGAACCGCAACTGCTCGTTTTACGCCACCTTCTGACTTGCCTGAGAGATGTAGATGAATTTAAGGCCAAAATTCCCATCTTACTCAGCTAGCACTTGACTTACGTGAGCAAAGTCGATGAAGATAATTTTCATTTGCTCCTTTTATCTCAGCATCATTAGGATTTCGCAAGCAAAATTTATGAGCAGATACGTTTTCTTTCACTCCACCTCGACTAGACTCACATGAACTAGACCGATGAAGGAAAGGCTCAGTTACCTATTTGACTCTGCCATCACTAGAATCAAGTGAGACAAATCCATTGAGAAAATGGTAAATTTTACGTTTTGCTTTACTATCACCAGCCCTACATGAGCAAAGCATATGCAGTCAAAGCTCAGCTACTCTTTTCACTCCACCATCACTGGTCTCACACGAGCAAAATTGATGATGATAAAGCTGGGAGTCTCCATTTACTTCCCTATTAGGGCTCCAGTGAACAAAATCAGTGAAGACAAAACTCAATTTCTCCTTTTGCTCCACCATGACTAGACTCACCTGAACAACAACATATGTGAAGATAAGGCTCAATGTATCCTTTTACTCCACCTGTCTCGAAGAATCCTTCTTCCTTTCTGAGTGCGCCTGTCTGCAGGTCTAGTGTTGTGGTCTACCTCTCAGCCTGCTACAATTTTGTAACGCCATCTTTCGCAGCGCCTTTGGGTTCTCCCCTTGCACCGCTTAAGCATGCCTCGCTCGGCAGGTGTTCGTTTTTCAAAGCTGTAACGCAAATTTTCTTGTAACGGCAGCAAAGCTTGCGTTCAATAACGTGCCGACGGATTCCCCTCCCATAGTTGATGCTCTGAAAGAGGGGAAGACAACACGGTGACGACAATGATATGGGCTTTGTAATGGCCTCATTCTCTGACCTCATTCCAATTAGAGAAACGGGGCTGACGGGGTGGGTCCTGCCGGACCGTTCACCCCATTTCGGAGGTTGTGTTCAATATTACAGTCGAACGTACTAGAGGTTTCCAAACAATGGGATTGCTGTGCCGGAATTTGTGATCCTTGGCATGTTACTAGAAGATGGCACACGCTTCCTGTATGACAGAAAATTTGAAGACACTCTGGGCTTTTGTCGGAAACTCAGATTGTACTAGCCATGGTTTACAATGGTGACGAATGTTTGCAGCGCCCACATCCATTTTCCTTCTTATTAAAAAACAAGTTTGGACTAATTGCTATTCCCATTTCACATTCCACAACAGATCGACAGTCTCACATTCCTAATAACTTTCAGAAATCTACCAATGTTTACGTCTCAGATTTAAACTGGTTAGGAACGGTAATGTTGCGAACACAAGAGATGTCCTACATCATAGAGGCAAGTATAGGTTAGACAGTGATGTAGAATGTATTGGTCTCTCGCCTCGGGTATGCTAGCAGTGCTATTAGGATGATTTCTTAGGTGCTTTGGGAGGCACCTTCATCTCCAGGTCATCCTCACGCAAGCACAGACAGCAGAGAACCAATCTATCATAGGCCGCACATTCAGCAGTGCAAGCCTGAAATCAGAGTGCACCTTCACTGAGTCGTAGTGGCCAATGATGCAGCGCACGTAGAGTGCAGCGATCTACAACCTAATTGTGCGGCCAACAGGCAGTTCGTGACACCCTTAATGCCCAGTGCGTGCTCGAATGGAGTAGTTCTAGACATCACCGGCGCACCGCTGCAGTCGACCTGTCCGACATTTGTGGCAATGTGACTTCTCCCACTTGAGTGCCTCTATCCACGCAGCCTCCCTATTGGCGTTGTGAGTAGGCACAATGTTGTCCTTATGTTCACCAACAATCTCGTCATCATGCCAGCGCCAGCTCCTCTGCAGCATCGAATTCCAGAACATTTGGACGAGAGACAGACCCGGTTTGTTTCTTCTCCCTCTTTCACCTCCACTTTTGACCGCTAGAGATCACTCGTGCTGTCGAGAGTGGAAACAACCATTCAGGAGTAAGCTATACCATTTTCACTGTGTTTAAGTTATCATCTGCTACAGTGCGAATGGAAAGGTCGAATCTGTGGGCTGTTATTGGTAAGAATGCCTGCCAGAGCAAGCTATTTTTAAAGAATCCAATAAAGGAAAAATTAGAACACCCAACCGCTTTTTATGGATCACCTATGAGAGAGACGGAACACAGAGCTGCACAGCAATCGACTTCGACGTTCAAAAAACAGCATTTGTAGATCAGCACAAAACGCTAGGTTAAAGATTACTCAGCCACCTCAGAGGGGCTTAAGCAGGATAGGGAGAGACGATACTCTCCTAAGGAGGTGGTCAACAGTTTGGTTGGCAAGAATTCCGTGAGTTACAAGGTGGTTGAACGGTGGTACCGAATAGACTAACATTTGCGCAAATATTTCAGCAATCCGACCTGCACTAGCAGCTATTAAACTTAACCAATGCTCGTAAAGCATCGGCGCGGGAAAATGAAAATGCATCAACCAACCGTAATCCAGATAGTATGATTGGCAAGGACGGCAATAAGGGCAACTAAATAAACTTCTCCGCATGGGTTAATATGAACCAACTTGGTGATGTGAGCAATTAACCAAATATCGCATCCACAAAAATAACAACAAGGAATTGCGTGCGTGAAGTGTAGTGCTCCGAGAATTCCTCGAAGACGAAAAATGCTCAATTCGCAACCTATACATTCAATGAACAGAAGGGACCTGGGCTACTGCCATGGTTCAGTGGCCGTTCTGGCCAGCGAAGGTGATGCAATCATCCTTGATGGAACCGGAAGCCGTACGATAGTGGTTTCTGATTCCTACTTCTGTAAGTGATTTCAAGGATAGAGTGGCAGGTTGGAGGAAACTGTCATTAGCCTCTTCTAGCTGTTGTTTGTATTTTGCGCTTAATTTACACACAAATGAATATTGTATAGTTGCGCTGCTTCTAAACAGTCATTGGACTCCAAAAATTGTGCTTGACTGAATTACGTGTGGCTTACTAAGACACATTCAACGACAACTAAAGATGCACCGGCAAGATAAAGCATGCATTACGACGTGATTCTGGCTTAGGAGGAAATCAGCATGCCCGACTGGCCATGTCGCTGCATTTAAGTACAGTGACCACTCCCTTTACTACACACGCATCCAAGCCGTTGCGGATTGATTTTTAGTGAGAGATGTTCCACTTCACCCTTACTGCTCGATTACTTTTGCACCACCCAAGTTTTCCAAATTTATCACTTAGATTTTCGAAACCACTTGCAAATCTTAAATTGTTTCACGATGCACATTAATGGCCAATTCGGAATCAAATATCCGAATGACATTATGGGCAAGCACCTTGTTTAAAAAGTTTCGTTAATTGCATTAAAACATTTGTCTTTTTCTAACAACTTATTTGATTTCATAATAATTTATATGTATATCAATAAAATTTAGGAATTTGTTTTTGTTTGATGCTTCAACTAAACGCTTTAGCTAGGATTGTTATAATCTCCTGAATCAGGCCTACTTGTATTTAAAGAGCTGTCGTCGAGCCCGCGTTTGTCGTTAAGCTGGTGACCTCTGACGCAGTTGCCTTTGACGTAGATGTGGTGGTTGCCAGACAATTCGTGATGACTAGAGATATCCTAGATGGTACACATTGTTGTCTGCAACACTTGTCATTTATGTTCAGAGATGCATGTCCCCTGTTCCTTCCTTTTCCCTCAATTTTTATTCCTGGCCTTTGCTCACCACTCTAGTAGATGTACCATTTTGCTTTTAAACCCACTGCATGTATCATCCAAATTGTATATTTTATGGGGCAAAGGCATGGTTTGAATAAGCTATTTGTTACTGTCACCACCGAAATCGCTCATAGCTGTTTCCTCGCATCACTTCTTTAGGATTTGATCACAAATGGCAATAAGCAGACAATTTGCCCGTTTTTTATTGTTCCTTTGTTGTTTCTGTTGGTAGATGTTGGGCCTGAGCCTACAGAGGATGATGAACCGATTCCTCTGCAATACGTGAATGCTGATATTTTAAGGAAGGTTCTCCAGTGGTGCACGCATCACAAAGACGATGCTCTTCAGCAGAGCCACGATGAAAGTAGGGACCATCGGACGGATGATGTACCTAGCTGGGATCAAGAGTTTCTTCGGGTTGATCAGGGGACTCTGTTTGAAATCCTTATGGCAGCTAAGTACCTCGACATAGAAGGCCTTCTCGGTGCGTGTTGCAAATCTGTTGTCAACATGACCAGGGGCAAGAAACTGGAGGAAATTAGCAGTACTTTTACTATTAAGTCGGACCTCACTCCTCAGCAGAAGGAGCAGGTAAAATTAATGAGTTGACGCCGTTAATTCCAATTATTGCCTTGCCAGATTTTTCGTGCGGTTCTTTTTGTGGTTCATCGACGATATTTTCACCATTTTGGGTACTCAGTGAGAATGAACGATGTTAGGAAAAATGAATACATATGCGTATTACGACCTACTTTTAGGATTATTTCCTCACATGCTGTACTCGCTTAGCCTTGAAATGTACTTAATCGCTACTATTGCTATTCCTTACAATTGTAATGACTTTTTGTCCAGCTTAGCCTATTTCCAGTTGTTGGTCGGCTCGAAGGTTATTACAGTTTTTGTGCAAGTATATCCGGTAACTTACCCTGACTTGTAGGGGCTTGTATGTTGAAAAAATTGAAATTTGAGCTTGTCCGCTTCACTTAGTTAATCTCGGTTCTGAAGCTGTGGGGTTAAGTGGTAGCATTATGTACTGCTTATTTGGCAAAGCTTTGTTTTCATTATCGTTTTATTCGATGGCAATTTAATATTTTTATGCTAACATTGGTCATGGTCAGGCAGCGGTGCTGCTAGTGATACTCCACAAATCTCCGGTGGTGAGGACGGATGGCCTTCCATGACTCGCTGTGTGATGAGTGTGAGGCTTTTACTAAAGCCCGAAAATTTGAATTTGGTATCTCCCTCTAACGACTAACCTAAGCTCGCGTTAAAACAGCTGTTCTTCCCAGCTGTTTATGTAGACGATCATCATCATACCTTACACTAGCACTAGGCGATAAAAATTAAACCAATGATTGGGTGTCTATAGCTAGCCTTCGCTCGCGGTGAGGCTGAATTAATGGAGTTGTAAGTTCATTTAATTGTAGTACAATGGAAAAATATGCGTGCATTCTGCTGAGCTATTTATGGAATGGTCGATTTCTGGTAAGTATACATGTGAACCAGTCCTGAATTGCAAGTGATGAACCAAAGAAATATCGCAACTGCGTGTATCGCCCAGCTGTTTGACGTCCAAATTTAAGTGTGGGTAGGAAAACCTGCCTCAGGGCCCAGCTGTTCCGGTTCCCTGACAAGTTTCGAATGCAAAGCCTTGGGATGTGGTGGTCCGCTCACGTAGCGCACACGAAGATGGTTATCACCACTGGATCCGGCATCACATGGATTTAAGTTCAGCTGCGTCATGTCATCCCCGTCACAAATCATTGAGTCAACTTCTCTATTCAATCAGCTTGGGGATCCCTGCTTACTTTTTAGGAGAACTCTAATGAAACGACTTCGCCATAGATTTTTTTTTCTGTAAACGGTGGTGCTGTAACTTGGCCCCCCCAATTTTACCGCAGAATCACGCATTGGAGCCATGAACACTGCTACTAGCCCCTGTCTTGGTATTCATTCTAAGATTAGCTTCTGACATGATGGCTTTATCCTATTTGTCAGTCGTGTGAGCATAAGTTGGCATACGTGGCGTGTAGTCAGCATCGCTCATGTTAAGCTCCTGACCCCAGATGGTGAGGTCACATCAACGCCGTTGCTAAGACAGCTCAGCCAACCATTACGCCAAGCTCCGATTCGCTCACATTGGTGAACTCACTGCAATCGTTATTCGTTACAGTTATAGTGGCTTGTTTTTCCAGTCCAACCTAGTGTTAGTTGTTAGAAGGTTCGAAAGTTACTGCAGTTTTTTTTAAGCATCTCTGGCGTTCTGGGGTGACCCATAGGGGCTTGTCAATTAAAAGCGATAAAACTTGAGTTTGTTCGCTTTACCAAGCTAGGCTCAGTTTTAGAGGTGCTGAGCCTAAGCAATAGCGTTGCGCACTGCTCCTTTAACAATGTTTTGGTTCCAGTACTGGGTCGTTCTAGGGTAATTCATTGTATCCATGCCGACTATGGTCTTGGTCACGCAGCAGTTTCACAAATGAAACCACGAATTTTACGTGGTGAGGTTGAGTGGCCTTTGGTGAGCCACTGCATGTGAGGCACCACAGACGGGGAAGATAAGCGTGATGTCCCGGCTAAGGTATAAGAATTTGAGCCGATATCTGTCCACATGGACCAACCTAAGGTCTCGTCGCCGGTTGCCGTATTTTCCGGCAGCCAGCATTTGAACATTCTACACTTTGAAAATTGAATTGCAAGTGATGAACCAAAGAAATATCGCAACTGCGTGTATCGCCCAGCTGTTTGACGTCCAAATTTAAGTGTGGGTAGGAAAACCTGCCTCAGGGCCCAGCTGTTCCGGTTCCCTGACAAGTTTCGAATGCAAAGCCTTGGGATGTGGTGGTCCGCTCACGTAGCGCACACGAAGATGGTTATCACCACTGGATCCGGCATCACATGGATTTAAGTTCAGCTGCGTCATGTCATCCCCGTCACAAATCATTGAGTCAACTTCTCTATTCAATCAGCTTGGGGATCCCTGCTTACTTTTTAGGAGAACTCTAATGAAACGACTTCGCCATAGATTTTTTTTTCTGTAAACGGTGGTGCTGTAACTTGGCCCCCCCAATTTTACCGCAGAATCACGCATTGGAGCCATGAACACTGCTACTAGCCCCTGTCTTGGTATTCATTCTAAGATTAGCTTCTGACATGATGGCTTTATCCTATTTGTCAGTCGTGTGAGCATAAGTTGGCATACGTGGCGTGTAGTCAGCATCGCTCATGTTAAGCTCCTGACCCCAGATGGTGAGGTCACATCAACGCCGTTGCTAAGACAGCTCAGCCAACCATTACGCCAAGCTCCGATTCGCTCACATTGGTGAACTCACTGCAATCGTTATTCGTTACAGTTATAGTGGCTTGTTTTTCCAGTCCAACCTAGTGTTAGTTGTTAGAAGGTTCGAAAGTTACTGCAGTTTTTTTTAAGCATCTCTGGCGTTCTGGGGTGACCCATAGGGGCTTGTCAATTAAAAGCGATAAAACTTGAGTTTGTTCGCTTTACCAAGCTAGGCTCAGTTTTAGAGGTGCTGAGCCTAAGCAATAGCGTTGCGCACTGCTCCTTTAACAATGTTTTGGTTCCAGTACTGGGTCGTTCTAGGGTAATTCATTGTATCCATGCCGACTATGGTCTTGGTCACGCAGCAGTTTCACAAATGAAACCACGAATTTTACGTGGTGAGGTTGAGTGGCCTTTGGTGAGCCACTGCATGTGAGGCACCACAGACGGGGAAGATAAGCGTGATGTCCCGGCTAAGGTATAAGAATTTGAGCCGATATCTGTCCACATGGACCAACCTAAGGTCTCGTCGCCGGTTGCCGTATTTTCCGGCAGCCAGCATTTGAACATTCTACACTTTGAAAATAAGTGCGTAAATGTTAAAATGGAATGCCTTTTACTGGTTTCATATTTAAGTAGCCAAGAGCTATGCATTACCAAAGCGATATCCAATAGTATGCTTGGTAACAACAATCACGTTAAAATGAAGAAGGTCAGAGCGTCACTTCGGCTGCACCACCGTACCGCAATCGCATGATGAGGGTCTCTAATTTGATTTTTTCTGCTTGGAGTGGTGTTGGGGCGCGTGAAGAGCTAGTTTACAGTCATGCAGATCATCAGAGCTCTTCTCTTCTTTGGCAAGCTGCTACGTAAACGTTGGAAGTGGGGTTAGAACTGCAACCAAGTTGTGGCTGCGAACAATCCGAATCGGCATAATCAGCAAACATCACCCCTTCCTTTCATTCATGTTTTGTCGTAATTCTAAAGCAGCCAACATATTATCGGTTAGTTTGCACATCGCAACTCTTTAATGTTAGTTATATGTCTTCTGTCTTTCCCGCCATGGCAAATTCACTTACTTCTACCTAATACGGACAAGTTAAGCGGACTTGGTCATTGACTACTGAGCTTGTTCATTCTGTATGCCTATAGGTCCATCAATGCGCTTTTCATTATTGCGAATTAGGCAAGCTTCATAACATTTTGGTTGTACAGCGATCCATTAACAATGAATACCTTGAAATAATCATTCACAAATGCGTACGTTAAAAATTCCTCACTCAGCATCGTTCTTTTGGTGCTGCTAACATTTTCGCTACTGGATTCTGCAGTATAATATATCCACTACTAAATCAATGCTCAGCAGCAGTTATATAGTGATATCAGAATTTGATTCGATATTCTCTAACGTGGAGTTGATGGCACCTGACACTGCTTGTAAAATGATACCAAGGCACATTTGTCACCTTCGGACCTTATGGAACCCAAAGGATGCAGCATTTCTGGTTCTGCTGACCGTGGTGGCTAGAGCACACATTGCAATGGGGCGGGAGAGGGACCATCCAACCACTGTTGCAAAGCCATGAGACACTGGTCGCTATTCCCACGTGACAGTCCAAGCGCCAACAAGACCGCTCTCTTTACAATCTGCAGAACTGGACCATTGCTATGAGAACCGATTTCGAGTTTGTAAAGCTAATTACAATACCTGTTTATAGACTTATTTTGGGTCTCAATTTATCATTTTCATTATAGCTATCATGTTTTGGACCGTCCGTGCTTCCTCCTTTAACGGACCTCGACTCAGTGAATTTTGCCAGCCTTTAAACAGCACAACCTCAGAAGAGGTGAATTTGAACGATTGAGTGAATAACAACCCTGCAAAAGTGGTGAACACTTTGTTGCTAAAGTGAAACTCCAAGTAGATGAGAGCACGCAGGGCTGGTATTGAAAGGAGCGCTCTTATTATTGTCTCAAACATCTTTGGTGACTGAAGATAAGAGGTGTGCACGCGAGTAAGGAAGTGTCCAACTGACTAGAAGCCATGTGGAAGCACCGATACTTTGCTACGAGGTAGACACACATTGGTTGCCTTGCCATCAACTACTTATAAAGACTTGAGGTTTAAACCATGTGACAAAATGCCCATTGTGGTCATGCGCTTCAACCAATTTCTTTGATTTAAGAGGCTTGATTTCTTCGAAAGAATAAATGCATTGCAGAATTTTAACTAAATAATGAGCGCTATCTTACTTTGCTTTTACTCATTTTTGCTTTTAACAAAACTAACATAAGCCATTTTGTCTTCATGCATGTGTCCTACTAAAGCTTTAAGAGCAGGCTTCCCGGCTGTATCTCATAGGTGCGAAGTATCCAAGCGGGCACATCGATTTCGTTTAAGAATGATGCGTATGAACACTCCATATTACTGTGTTATGTTGTGTAAGGCTTATGCAGCAGGTTTTCGCTAAACTTCAGACATTTTTACAGCAGCTTGATTCGACACAATGAGCATTCCAACTCCTTAGCCTTGGTTGGTGGTTACTAAGTTCTTCTAGTTGGCACGGTGTTCTAAAGAAGTGGTGATTGGGTCAACAGAAGCAAATGACAATTTAGTTAATATCGAAAGGCTATGCCACAACTGCCATCGACTCTGGGAGATCGGATTGCGATTGGGTAAGGATAAGATTTGTAGTGGTCAAAGCCGGTATTTGGGGTGGACAATAACTGTGATCTCAAGAACAGATGCTGAAGGTGGTAAGCCTCCTCATTTTCGATATGCTATATACATTTTGAAGCTGATACACAGAACTGTATGCATAAGCGATCTTCCCATCTTTTCCTCTCAGGCACTGCCATACAAATCGAAGAGCCAAATGGAAGGAGTGAGAGGCATTACAGCTCTTTAACTGCGAATTCCACAACCAATAAAAGTGTATCTGCTTACTGGTTCGTCACCTGCTGCTTGCAATGCATCACTTTGATTGCCAGACCCTCTTTGTTTCGAACCACACAGGCAACTAGAAATGGCGTCAACAGAGGTAAAATTGTGTCTCTATGACGTGGAGGCATACAGTGGTTTTATTTGTGTTGGTGGGTGGATGATAGCGTGTTGGCAAAATGTGGAGATTAACTTGATTCGGCCACCGATGGGTCATCAAACGAATGACCAAAGATCTTACTTCGGTCACATGGAACTGTCGATTTGGCTGGCTTCAAAGACGGGTTAGGAGAAGAGGATGTGATCAATGTGCCTTCGCATCCACGTGCACACAGACACATACAATTTTCTACCTGTTTCCTTGCAACATCGTTTACGACGAATCTCAAAAGAGGCAAAAATTAAGATGACCAATGACATGCAAACAAACTCGGATAAACAAACAGACAGGCGTTGGTACATCGTGAGAAGAGCACAGATTGAATTGGGCATTCATATACGCCACTGCGAAGCACGAGGTGAAGGGACATTATAGATGGCGAAAAAAGGAATTCTGCACTGATTTGGGCAGGTAGGAGTTTGATCAGCCTTCAAATTATGTAAGATCAAGGCTCTTACGTTGCCTCTCTGGAAAGCGAGTGGAAGAGGAGTGTGAAATAGAATTGAGGTGAAGTTGTGCAGGACAAATTAAAGCGACAGAGAAAGATAAAAGTGGAATATCGAAGGTAATTAGGCCAAGCAATGCTTGAACACGATCTGATCGTAGGCATAGACTAGTTGGATCAGAATTGTCAAGGGTTTATTCTCTCGTTCAGCTGGATTAAAAAGAACAATTTTACCAAGGACATTTTGTGCACATGTAAACTAATGGGCCAAATTTTATGGCACCCAAAAAAGCGTCCACATGTACACTTATTTGGCCGAAGCAAATTAGCTAAGCAGCATTCATTCACCCACAAGTTCATGAATTGGGCATTCATATACGCCACTGCAAAGCACGAGGTGAAAGGACATTATAGAAGGCGAAAAAAGGAATTCTGCACTGATTTGGGCAGGTAGGAGTTTGATCAGCCTTCAACTTATGTAAGATCAAGGCTCTTACGTTGCCTCTCTGGAAAGCGAGTGGAAGAGGAGTATGAAATAGAATTGAGGTGAAGTTGTGCAGAACAAATTAAAGCGACAGAGAAAGATAAAAGTGGAATATCGAAAGTAATTAGGCCAGACAATGCTTAAACACGATCTGGTCGTTGGCACAGATTAGTTGGATCAGAATTGGTCCAGCATGTCCTACCTTGACCTATGTTATTGATCTTGGCATTATTTAATCATGTCATGATGAAGAGTGAACCGAATGGAGAGATGAAGGGGACTTACAAGGTGGAAAAATAAAAATGAAAAAAACTTAAGATGGGGAGCGCCTACTGCATTTTTTTAATTGAATTGAATGCATGGAGCACAAACAGTAATAATTAGTGTAAGACAAAGCGCTCGATAGTATATAAAGTGAAGTGAGAGACAAGGAAGACACTCGTCGGAGGTGCATTGGAGTAGTGTACGAGAAGGGGGGCATAGACAAGTGGTTTCCATCTCTCCTACCTACCTACCTACCTACTTTGTGTGCGTATAATTTGATCCCTAATTCTGCGAGGAGGAAGGAGAATGCTGCTAATCATCCAGCATGGAGTTGCGATAAGTCGATGAAACAGACTACCTTAGTGTGCTGGTTGACTCCAGTGGTGGGGAATAAGGCTCCTCTAAGGATAGGGCATGCAAGCCCGTCATAATTCTACCTAGGTGACCAGCTTTGTTCTGGTCCAGTCCATCCACTCAGATCTAGTCAAGTCAAGTGTTCCATAACGTCCAACAGTGCTTTTACAGTAGAACTTGGATATTGGATGGGAATTTTTTGCATCAGCAGGTCTCTTAGTGCTGCTGCTTATTTGGCAAATAGTAAAACATGTACGAGGCATGAAATGTAAGCGCGGCACCAAAAGAGCAGGAAAAAAACCGATCAGAGGAATTGCTGACTCATCCCTATAGATTGCTGCCGAGACATCGGAGTTACTCTTCTGTTGCATATCGTCAAATCTTTGAATAAAAGAAATGTTTTCCTGCATTTCCACAGTGGGAGCGAAGTAGCCTGAATGTTCAGCTGAGACAGGAAAAAGAAGAGGAGAAGAGAGGAAGGGGAGGAGAATAGGAGATCGAAAATGGACACCTTAAAATGACTTCACGATAATTGCCTGTTTTGGACTATTGACGCCTCTGATTTATTAATGCGGTAGTTTGGGAGCGTTTAGGAGATGAAGAGTGTAGCGAAGGAATTGGAGGACTAAAAGAATACCGGAGGTGAGGAAGAAATGAAGGCGAAAAGAGGCACTGACGAATAACTGAATGGTAAAGACGACACCGCGGAGCAAATATTGTATACGACACCGCGGAGCAAATATTGTATCAACTAGCAGTCTTTAGTTCAACTTGCAAAGCCTAAGTCGCCTTATGAGTCGTGATGCTTGATTGTAGCATGCGGCAAAAGCACTCCTATTCCTTCTCCTGCTTCTCAGCAGTTTCTTCCACCCTTTCTCGAGATAGACTACTATACTTGGCTGTTTACTTCTTCTGCACATTCTACTTGTATTTTGAGAAGTAAAGGCATTTGAAGAGGAAGTCAATTTAAATGAGGGAAGTACTTGTCTTACTTTCTCTCAAGTTGATGAGGTTGGCTCTACATAGGTGAATTTCTTGAGAGTATCAATAATTCCCCCATTCTAATTGTTCCCGAAATCGGAAAATGCTTACAGCTATCCCTAGTTAAGCTACTGATGCTTTTTTCTCTACACCAGGGCAGTGCTTTGATCATATACGTGCCTTTATTCACTGTAGCTCACACAAGAAGATGAGTCTCTTCTTCAATTAGGCTAGAATAATTTGAACAATCAGATCCTAAGAGATTAAGAAAATTTAAGCAAAGTTGGGAGTTATAAAGTTGTCGATTTCATAAGCTGAATTGTGTAAATTAGCAGTGCATTGGTTTTCAGAGCAAGCGTATGAAACATTGGATTTCCATTAGAGACTGGATGCCGGTAAGACAGTTTGGGTTGTACGTCATTCAGCGATTTAAGAGTTGACGACCACGAATGCGTGCGTCATGTCTTTAGTGGGAACATGTCCTTCACGCCCAGCCGTACAAGCCCCATCAATGCGCTGTTCAACTGTGTCATGGTCTTGCATTGACATGCAAATTTAATCCCAATCTTAGCGAATATTGCGCAATGTCCCTATGGTATGCGTTTGCACGAAAAATTAGGCTCTTGCAGATTGTGCTGTTGATTTGATGCATAAGATCCAGCTATTCCTTTCCTTTCACGCAGCTGCCTTTTTCCAGTGCTTCCTTTTTCCTCCATAATGAATGGAACATAGAAGGGTCAAAAGCAAATTATAAGAGGATATCTATTTTGAGAACGCAACAAAGAGATGGGTGAGGCTGCACTGATGTGCCGGTCCTTGTAATAAACACGCTAACTATAAAGGGTTTTAGGTGCTCCGCAAATCAAACGACAAATCAACTCGCAGAAGATGGGGATGGATAGATGAAGCCGCACAAACACTGGCGCTTAGTACCCTAAGACTAGGATCATGTCATGTCAAGAAGCGGTAAGTAATTGCCTTGTTTTCTGCCGTGTGCAATAAAAGCATCTTTTTCCTAAAATGAGGTAGCTTAATCGAGGAGCTTTGGAGAAGTTTGGGGGCTTGCACTATTTAACATACATTGTGCGAAACAACTGACCTGCGTAAATGCTGCGAATTGGCATTTCTCCTGTTCAGCGTGAACAGGAAGGAGTGAATGGGGCATGGCATGTGTAGAGCTGTTACGTACGGTGCTTGGTGAATGGGTGGGATCGTGTTTGTTACTGGTAGATATGCTTTGGTGAGGGAACATGCGCCGACATCCGCATTTGGCCACTCATCTGACCAAGCGCCTAACAATTCATTACGCCTTTCCGTTTTATCAACTTGCCCTCATCAGGTCCTTGCTCATTCTAATCAAATAAAAAGTTGCGCAAGGCATCTTACTGACCGATACCTAGTGGTACAGTCGACGTTGCCCAGCAGTTGATGACAAACCAGAGCCAGAAATATCAGCAGTGCAATGACCTTGAATTCATGCGATTGTAGCTGACAAAAGTAAGGATGAAAAAAGCAATAAGTATTACCTCTCAGACACAGCTACTAAAGGTTGAACTCGCCGTACTTTCATCGAGCCACACTAAATCCATCATTCACAGGCACAGTAGCGCTTAAGCACNAATTCATGCGATTGTAGCTGACAAAAGTAAGGATGAAAAAAGCAATAAGTAGTGCCTCTCAGACACAGCTACTAAAGGTTGAACTCGCCGTACTTTCATCGAGCCACACTAAATCCAACATTCACAGGCACAGTAGCGCTTAAGCACTGAGTAGGAGTTCGCTGCTGCCAAGTTTTTACGGATCCAATGAGTTTAATCTCGTGTTTAATGCCTCACATTTCCTTAGCTCAAACATACTTTAAACAAACTTATCCAAATCATAATCCACCATTCACAGGCACAGTAGCGCTAAAGCACTGAGTAGGAGTTCGCTGCTACCCAGTTTTTACGGAGCCAATGAGTTTGATCTCGTGTTTTATGCCTCACATTTCTTTAGCTTAAACATACTTTAAAAAAACTTATCCAAATCAGTCAGTGAGTGCATAGGAAGGTGCCTGAAACCGCTGGCTGGTTTGCTTTCACCCGTCTAAGTCGTAAACTTCCAGGACATGCAAACGCTTTCTAAATCTCGACTTTGTAACTATCAAGGAATAAGCTCCTTGTTTTGTGGTTTAACATGCGTTGGTAACCTGCTCTTTCCTCACATCAAAATGGTATTACAACCCCAGGGATAAGCATGTTTTGTCACATCACCAATTTTGAGTGGAAAATAAAATATTGTGCTCTAAAAGTGCTGCTCTGAAAAGTCCAAATCGCTTGTTCTCACGTCTTTGGGGATGGCTGACTCACGTTTGTCCGAAACGATTTATTACTTGGGCACTTTTGATTGCATAGAAGGTTGACAGTTTGTCTGCCCTTTATTATTGTACGGATCAACAATTATGTTGTCATAGGATGAGGGCAAATGCAGATAATCTTCATTTATCTGTCAGATGTCACAATGCTCGAGTTAAAATGCACGCCAGCACGATCATAATGCTACTTAGGCGATAAAAGTAGGATAGGGCGGGAATGTGCAGCCAGTTGTCAGGGGTGGTAATAAATACCTCCTACAAGTGTAACGGTTGGTCTTTGATTTCTAGCCCGTGATTGGGTAATAGGAAAATTGAGAAGGCAGGGTGCTTTGAAGCAGCTCCAGCTCTTACGATTGTGCAATTAAATGAACTTATCCGCCAGGTGCCAAGACAGTGGGTATGAATTCTTTGTGTTGGAATCGCTACATGTGGTAACCAGCTAATGGAATAGGACCAATACGATGACATTTATTGCCTAACAAATCCGATTATGAGAATCTTTTTTCCTCGCAAGCTTCTCTTCTCTACTTTAGGTTATCGAGACTGAGAGCCAAAATTCCCGCGTACGAATTTACAGGCAAGCTTTAACCGTCTTCCCAAGTGGCTTCATCAAAATAAGCAAATGCGCGAATTCGAGCCACTAAGTGACCACAGTTACGCACTTTGGGACCTCGCGCTTTGCAAGGTGAATAAACAGAGGTAAGTTGATGTATAAATCGCTCTGACTTGCTTTAACACTTGCGAGTTTACGAAACAAGTGTTTGGTTTGCCATGCTAAGAACATATCCAATCCATCTTTTCCCCTGTCATCCTTTATGCCTTCCTTTGCATCTTTTCATTATCTCTCCACCTATTATAGTTGTGGTATTTTGAAAATTCCCAGGTGTTTGCACTTTGACTCATGATTCGCCATTTTTAATTGTGGGTTGGCGATGAGGCGCCTTGTAGAAGCGCTCACTCTTACCTCCCAACAATCCTAGGTTCAGTAAGTACTCTAAACATGTTAGCCTAACTACCGTATAGCCTTCCGGCATAGAAGGACATTTTGCTGAGAAAGACTCTGTACCAGTAGGTTAAAGCATCCGCTTGATACAAATTCCTACGTCTCATCCAGAAATTATCCGTTAGTGCAGGGTACATCTGCGACTTTTCCAACCCTCGATCGTCGCCGAGGGCAGCTATGCTTTTGAATTGCTCCTGTGACCTTCGAGGCCATTTGGTGAATTCACTTTCACTGTGGGAGAGTGTTCGACCCCTTTGCAGAGAAATTGACTTTGTGTTTGGTTGGAAGTGGGCTAAAGCTTACTTTCGTCCACTTCCTTCAGCCCTTGCACCATTTCAAATGGCAATCCAATTGAAGTAAATACCAGTCGATCACAGATTCTACAACTTTAAATGAATTAGAATCTCTCGCAACTGTATTTCGACAAACAGGATATACTTAAACCCTTTTAGCATTTCCTGGCAACAAATGCATCGACAAATAGATTTTGATTCAAAATGCTATTAACCCGTTCTTACTTACCGATGGCATTTCATGCGGATTCGACTCAAAATCTTCTGCGGTCCTAGTGCATGGAGCCCTTGGAATTGCATAGGAATGGGAGCAAGCACAAACCCACCCTCCTCACCTTCCTATTTGGTCTGTAATGTAAACGTGGTCAGGCAGAGCTACGACACGAACAAATTTTCTCCATCATTTAAATATGCGCATGGATTTTTTGTGTCCAAATGGAATAGAAGGATAATCAGTGCTGTAAAAAACAGTTTTTGCATGGTACGCTGATCAAGCAAAATTGTTTGTGTGCTTAAGCAATATCAATTACCTGTGTCTCATTCCTGATTCCGCCCCTACTTACTTCCGACCCGCTTCCGTTGATTGGGCTGGCGTTAGCTTTGTCGTCTCTCAGCAGTGCCATTGAACACATCGGCAGGTAGTTCTTCCTTTTCACCGTAGTCCTCAGCCTTCGTTCGCATTCCTATCCTCACTTAGGCCTCGCATACAAAATTGAACAAAGAAGGATCTCAGTGACCACCATCGGCCAGCGCAGAGTGTTGACAACAAAGACACAGATTTCGTGGCACATGACGGGTGCGATGTGACCTGTTTGACCATCTAGTCGCAACAAGCCAGTGGTCAGATCGGGATGATCAAACGGAGTGGTGANAAATGGAATAGAAGGATAATCAGTGCTGTAAAAAACAGTTTTTGCATGGTACGCTGATCAAGCAAAATTGTTTGTGTGCTTAAGCAATATCAATTACCTGTGTCTCATTCCTGATTCCGCCCCTACTTACTTCCGACCCGCTTCCGTTGATTGGGCTGGCGTTAGCTTTGTCGTCTCTCAGCAGTGCCATTGAACATATCGGCAGGTAGTTCTTCCTTTTCACCGTAGTCCTCAGCCTTCGTTCGCATTCCTATCCTCACTTAGGCCTCGCATACAAAATTGAACAAAGAAGGATCTCAGTGACCACCATCGGCCAGCGCAGAGTGTTGACAACAAAGACACAGATTTGGTGGCACATAACGGGTGCGATGTGACCTGTTTGACCATCTGGTCGCAACAAGCCAGTGGTCAGATCTGGATGATCAAACGGAGTGGTGGCACTTGTCATCCTCTTGGCCGAGCCGCAAGTACACTACGATTGCCACAAGCGGTAAGGTGGGTGAGTCAATGTGAAATCTGCATAAGCATGAGCGGGTCGCATTCTACAAGCTTGCACTCTCGAAGTTAGTGCTGTCTGTGGAAGCACGTTAGAGTGGAGAAGCAGCGGACAGCTCTACATTAACTCGACATTTCCAAAACTGAGTAAATCACAGCATGCAATGCATTGATCGCTTTGCTAATACATTGGATAGATTTACTGATCAGTCGGTCATTGGCAGATGATGACCCAGAAAACGAATGGATGGCGCGAAGTGTGGAACTGTGCGTGGCCGCAGTTGTGGGCGTGGCGTTTATTTGTGGACACAAAGTGGAATTATCTTGGAATAGCAGTTAGCCTGTATGGGTGGCCGGAGGGTTGGAAGAGATGGGCGAAAAAGGCTGTAGGATCGAGTAGAATGGAATTGAACACACGACAGCAGCACAGACGGTAACAAAATATGTGCGGAGGAAATACTTTGTTGTCACGTTGTTCTAGATGTCCAAACACTGGCTCTCCGTAGATAGACAGTAAAACAGGCCACATCGTGATTCATTGTGCCTCACAAGTTCATTCTCGTCATCATCGCCCTTGGCTAATCGTTGTAGATCCCTGCGATTATTCCCCTACCGGTAGTTGTGGGTGAGGCCTTAGTGAGAACTGAGCAGCGAATGACTGGCCATGAGCACAGGAGGCTAAATGAAGACAGAAGACCGCCTTGAGAAAGGTTATTACTTATCAATGTGTTTAATGGCATCGTTAGGAGATTGTTATTGTCAGCAGAGTGTTATTCGTAGGAGTAGAAGACTTGGAGGTTAATAGACGACAGAGGGTAGGGTAAAAACTGCCCTTAGTGTTCGACTCACCAACTGGATCCCGATTTACTCACCCGCTCAATTCCTTAGTTTGTTTGGCCTTTTTCGTAGTTTGACTGGTTGTTAATGAAACGGCTTTTCATTTAGTCAATAATTGTCCTGGTCCCCAAAAGGCTGACACTCTGGTGTGGTCTAGTCCTCATGCATCGCATTAGGAGACTGGTGAGAGAAGAGCTAAATAGCATGGCCAATAACCTCTCATTTCGGATAGCCATTTCTTCACCGTCATGTCTTTGTCTGACCATCGAATGCCGGACCAAAGAACAGGCAAGTAGCACTCAACCCCATCCTTTGTTAGGACAGTGGCGTCGCTAAGGTTTCCTTACCGCAAAAAATAAATGAGATTTTTCAGCATTTGCCTATAGTAGATGCCATAGAATTAGTTCACTGGTGACCAGCACACTCTTTCGCCTTCTGTGTGGGTCACATCAATTTCTAATGCTGCTACTGCTGCGATCGCTACGGCGAATTAGTTAGGATGACTGATGACATTGTGTGATTGATATTTGTCAGCGGTTTTATTCCCTATAATCATGCTCGAGATTTACCGGTTTTACTTGTCAGAGAAAAGAGGTAAGGGAGCAAAACTTTTGCAACTTTATTACTTCAAGCATTGCCTTGCAAGCTTCAAGGGCAGAAATTTGAGGTGGAACGCCAGTGCTACTGAGTGGTGCATGGCATCGTCGCTTTGCGAAATCAGTACACCAGAGCTAAAATTTGGGCTGTGTTTTAGTAAGGATCGCATGAGGAGTAGAAGGCATCTAGCCAACACTGGCACTGAACTAGCAATAAATTGCCATTTTAACAAAAATTCGTGTTTGAAGGCAGTGATAACTGGAGTTGCATTAGCCATGTCATGTGCTTCCGTTGCG